>JBBMOL010003482.1:0-15819 GCA_037954665.1 Laguncularia racemosa | reverse complement strand
CTTGGGGGAGTTGATCGACTAGACAAATTCAGCACATTCATGAAGAAAAACTGAAACCTTTTAAAACCTAGGAACAAAGAGAATCCAATGAAAAAACACGGGAAAATTTAATCTTTATAATCCGGGTGACTTATCGGGATTAATTTTAGCGGGACGGGTTTTTCCACAAAAAGTCACAAAACTGTCTCCAGGTCAGAGGACAATCGGGGTTTTAAAGCGCACAACAACAACGCCTTTTTTGGATAAGTTACTACGAAGTAGGAGTACAACGCCCTTTTAAATGTTTTAGATCAAACACCATTTTAAACAGACACATGCATGAAGACCTATCGATTTGGGGAAAAAACCCCCTTTCTAAAAGCTGAAAAGATATAGAATCAAACTCCTACGGGACCTATCACCAAGGCCCGACAAGGGGTCTCCATAACTTAGTTTTGAAAAATCTTCATGGAAATCCAATCTTGAGAAGCCAATCTTTTTTCTAATTTCTACATAAATTGAGTGAAACCCCCTAGGCTCATTTATAGTCCTACAGATACAAAAATCACCTATCTCTTGAGCGAGTGGGGACCCCACGGGTTTTAATTCGAAAGTCCCTTTAAGACCGACATCATGAAGACTCATTTCTTTTCATATTTCTATTTATAGGACTTTTTTATGTTTATTTTTTTTTTGGGGAACTTTCATTTTGATTGAAATTTTCCCCATTTAGGACCGACCCCCTTTAAAAAGGGCATAGTTGAAATTTTGTGCTTTTTCAACCCCTAAAGGGGGAGCAAGTATAAATACTTGCAAAAATGTAGGGTTTGAGGGGGCCATTTTTCAAAAATTAAACTTCACTTTTATGTGAGACTTTGGGTTTTTTCCAAATTTAATTGCTCTTATAAATTTCAAACCCCAAATTTGGGGTTAGGCGATGGCATCAAGGTTAATTTGTGAGTAAATAAAATTTACTTTGTTGCAATTTCCTTTCATCTCTATGAGTATACTAGGGTGAATTTGGATGTTTTATTGACCAAATTTTTTACATTTGTAATCAAATTCTTTTTGTTTAATTGTTTGGGGTTTTACCCTTTTTTTTTAAAAACCTTCAATTTAGCACATTTTGAACCGGGGATCTTTTTGTTGGGAAAGGGGATCCAAAATTTAGTTTTTAAATTGCTTGGTGAAATTCATGGGAATTTACTTGTGATTATTGTTTATTGGAGAAAATTACATTTTTTGGATTTTTAATTGCAACTTTGAGCATTGGGATTCATTAATCTCCATTATTTTCATGAAATTCTTGTTTCCTTTGAACCGGTTTTTTAATTGCAATTGAAGTTGTTTCTTTGATTCATTTGCGTGTGCTAACCTTGGTTTTAGGCAATCATTAAATTTTTTTTTTTTGGTTTTAAATAACAGTTTATATTTAAAAGGGAAAAATTTTACAAGTTTTGGGGGGTTTTGGGGGTTTGAAATAAAGGAAAAAAAGCTTAAAGGGAAGAGAAAGGCCTTGACACACCTTTTTGTTACCATATACCTTTCTGCCCATTTTAATATCCGTGTAAAAGTAAAGGCGTGTTGGGGCCCATTTTGGACTTATGTTATACCAGGAATTTTTTATTTGAGATTTGAGGTTAGAAATTACAAAAGGGGAGTTTACCCCCATTTTGGGGGGCCTTTTTGCATATTTTAATCTTAAAAATTTGAAGATAAAAAAGGATTTGAAGACTAAACTTAGAAGGGGATTTTTTATTTTTTTAAAGAGGTTTAGGGCTTACAAAGGGTAGATTAAGGTTATTTTTCATAGATAAAAGGGGCAAATTAAAAAGGGTTTTATCATCAGTTTTGTTTTTAAGTTGATTTAATTTTAAACATAAGAGTAAATTTTTGTTTAGTTATGCATCAATTTGATGAATCTTAAAGATGACTATGTGATTGTTTATTTTTCATTGAAAAATTTTTTTATTTTTTTAAAGATCCAATTTTGGTTTTCTCTGATTTTCCTTAAATTTAAAATATTTCTAGAGTATTTTTTTATTATCCATTTTTATCATAAAATTTAAAAAAATCCGTGTATAATAGTTTTGCATAATTTGAAGGAATTCATAAGCCCAGAGATAAGATGATTAAATCTCCAAATTATTAGAAACCAATATAAAATTCAGGGGAAGGGGAAAAGGATTTTAGGGGTTTTAATTTGGGGAGGGAATTTCTGATTAATTAACTTATGTTGGGAAATTTAAAATTTTGGAAAGAATTTTTTTAAATTAAAATTCTCACAATTCAAAAATATAATAATGAAATTGTTTTGGTTTTGAAAAGGAATCTTGTTAGGGGGGCAATGGGTTTGGGGGGGGATGGAATAAATTGCTATAGGACTTTTTATTGAGAAAGGGCCCAAAAGGATCAAATTTGGTGATGAGGGTTCTTTTTGAACAATCAACCCCAAAGAATTTTTGTTTAATATTTTCTTTTCTATTACATATTTATTGGCATTCTAGCAAGTATACTTGTCGGTTTTTATGGGACACGGATAAATTCGCAAAAAGTTTAGTTTATGGGTTATTCATGAACCAAAACAAAATCAAAGAAGAACGGTCCACAATGTGTTCTTTTGAAGTGAAAACCCAAACCATTTAAAAACTTATTTGTTTTTGTAATTTTTGTTTTTAGAACCGGCCAAAATGGCAAATTTTAAAATTTATTGTGTTATTTTTACCCTAAGGGGAGAAGTATAAAAAATGCTAAGTAGGGTTTTGGGGGAGCTTTTTAAACATTTTAAATTAAACACTTCCTTTGCCGTTGGGATCCTTGCTTGAAAAATTTTTCTCTATCCATTTCACAAGTGAAATTTGTGAAAATTTAATTGTTTTAGTTTGTGATAACATCAATCTTCGTCTTTTTTGTTACAAATTTTTTTAGTGCATCATATTTAGTGCAATTTTTTTGGTTCTTGTTTTTCACACATGATTAGGTTTATACATTTCAATTTAAATCACTTCAAAAGAGTAAAACTAATTCATTTTTATTGTCATCCATTTCTACTTATATAATTGCTTTGTTCCTTATTTTTTAAATTTTGCATCAACTTTTAATTCTTTTGAATTTGGGAAACAGGTGATTTAGGATCATGCCCTTTTTGATTGATTTTTTGATCACATTTTTTTGGATGTTTGCAATTCAATTATAAGGCACATCATATTTTGGGATTAGAGCAAATTGATTCATTCAAGAGGGGGTTTACGTGGGAATTGGGGTCACATCATTTGTGGACTTTGTTTAATTAGTTTTATCAATTGGCCTTATGTAAATTGTAATTAGATCTAGAGCACATCAATTTTGGTATTAGAGCAAAGGGTTTTTGGGGAAGGGATTTGGTGAATTACAATTGGGAAAAATTTGGGTTCTTGAATTTTTTATTTCTTAATTAAATTTTTTGAGTTTAATTGAAGTATTACTTGTTTTAAGTTACTCCAATTTTAAGTTAATCCTTTTGATCTTTATCTTACCGTGAGAAGAAGGGAATAGGGAATGCATTTTCTTGATGTTTTTGAAAAAGGGAAATACATTAAATTTTTGGAAGAAAAGAAATGTATTTCTTTTATGTTTTTTTCGAAAAAAAGTGAATTTTCATTTCTAATTTGTTCTTGCAAAGGATTTGGAACTATTTGAAATTTAAAAAAAAATCATAATTGAAGATTTATTTTTGTGGATTTTTTAAAACAATTTTAATATTTTGAATTATTTTTTTACCATAATGAGAAGCTTTATTAAGTGTTGTAAAAGTGTTGTTGTTCCGGATTTGGGAAAAGGGGTGAAGTATGTGGGTTTACACCATATGTGTGTTGTGTGTGTAGGGGGGTTGCAAAGTGGTGTATTGTGTGTGTTGCGTGGTTGTGTAATGAACCTGGGATTGATGTAAAGGCATGGTTGTGTTCATGCTATGTTATTAGTTTAAATGGGCGTGTTTATGTGTTGTTTTTTTAGCTTTAGTGACGTGGGGTGGGTATGTGTTGGCTTTTTGAAATTAGTAACAACCTATCAAGTGATCGATATTTTTTTGTTAGGTACTACGCCGAGCGAAATTTGTTTCCTACTATTGATGATGATAAGAGAAAACTATTTTTCCCTTGTAGGTACAAAGGGAAATATTTGGCTATTATTATTTATGGCGGGAGTTGTACAAAAGTAGTATTTGCATCATTAGTATTGAAATTTAAAACTTGTAACTACCCTACATCCAAAACTCTATAATTTACTTTTGGGGAGTGGTAGGGAGTCTCTAGCTAGCTAGAGGGGTAAGGTATTTTTCAGTATAGGAGATAAATAACAATAGATTGTATATATTCCTTCTCATGTGTCTCCCATAATTACTTGGGAGCCTTAGTTGTATTATAGGGGGGTTTTGCATGATGGCTAAGAAATACTTATAGTTCTTTGCAGGGGGGTAAACATTAGTGTTAACTCAAATACTTATATGTTCTTTTTCAAGAGGGTAACCAAAGTCAACTCAAAAGGGATTTTAGCAACCTTCAAAAGGGCAAAAGTGTTTTAAAAGGTAGATAAAAAAACCTTTAAAGGTTTAAAATTTAAAGGTAGATGAGTAAACCTTCAGAGGACCCCAAAAGGTTTTAAGACATATAAGTCAAACTGAGAAAAGAAGCCTTATTAGGGGGGTTTTGAGTTAGGGAAGGTTATGAAATTATAACCATTATATTTATTGCAAATGAGGTATACCTAAAAGGAGGGGCAAAAGCACTACCCCCTTTAATCATAGGACTATATAAATACAGGATCTTTAATAGATAAATTGCTTAGAGGGAAAAGATCTCTACAAATTTTATGTTTCAGACCTATTACTCTATTACCTTTTGGGTTCATGAAACCTATCGATTTGAGGGAAAAAATCCAAAGCCTGAGGAAAGATAGGGAAACAAATTCCTAAGGACCTATTACCAAAAAAGCAATCTAAAGAGATACAAAATTTTTTACGATGAGGGTCCTCTTTTAACAATCAGCCTAAAATTTTTGTTTAGTATCTCTTTTTAATTTCATATTTGTTTTGCATTCCCAAAAGGTACACTTGTCGATTTTTAGGACATGGGTAAATTTTTTAAAGCCATTTGTAGTTATTCAGGGCCTAAAAATAAAGAAGAAACCCAAATATTTAAAGACTTTTTTGTACTTGTAAATTTTTTGTTTTTAACCTCACTTAAGTGGCTTATTTTTAATTTTTTTTTTTTATTTTTACCCTAATTAGCAAGTATACTTGCTAATAAGGTTTTTTAGGGGGCTTTTTAACATTTTAAAAAAACACACTTCTTTACATAAGGGATCTTTTCTTCAAAATTTCTCTTATCCATTTTACAATGAAATTGTGGGGAGATTAATTTGAGTAGATTGTGAGAACATCAATCTTCCTCTCATTGTTATCAAAAATTTAATTTATGCATCATATCTAAGTGCAATTTTTTTGGTTACTCATTGCCTAAAAGGGGTTAAACACAATAAAAAATAACCTAAATATAAAACCCAAAAGATTTGATCAAATTCAAATTTTAAAAAGGGGAAAAATTTACGTAACCCCAATTGATGGAAGATAACCGAATGATAAAATCAAGGAGATGAAAACCACAAAGATGAAATTTTCAATTTAAAATCAATTAACCAACTTAATTTTCCAAGAGAATTCTAATCAACAATACAAAAATTTAAAAAGCCGTGACCCTCCTCACAACCAAGGAAAATTCCATGCCATAAAGTGTAAAGAAAATTTGATGGTAATAACAAAGTGCAAAAAAAACCAATCAATCTTTTAACCATAATAAATATACAAATGTAATCAAAATCTGACTAAAAAAATATTCCAATTCAACCCTAGATATTACACACTAGAGAAGAAAAAAACATAAACAATTTGAAATTGATAGGACTCACAATTTCAAGTGTTGCACTCGCCACAATCTCAACTCTTGGGATTGAAAAAGATAAGAGGAAACTAAACTAAGGAAAACCCAAGCTCTCTCACGTAAAGTGAAGAAAGCTAATATAAAAATGGCCTTTTAAAACCCTACTTTAAGCAAGTATTTATACTTGCTTCCTTAGGGTTAAAAATTACAGAAAATTACAACTATGCCACTTTTAAGGTGCCAGTCCTAAATGAAAATTACAAACAAAATGAAAGTGTCCAAAAAACAATATACAACATAAAATAGTCCATAGAAAAAATTATAAAGTATAAAATATTATAAATCTTCATGAGCCAATGCTTTCGAAGTGGAAACAATCGTAGCGGGCCTTTGAATCAAAATTTTGATGAATCCTGTGGCCACAACTAATGTTAGGACATGTTGGCAACCCATGGAGAAATATTATTGTACCTGTAAGATTATTTCCCCAAATACTTATAGATAAAAAGAAATGAATTAAAATATGACGATTTGGATCTCATCCAAATCTATTCTGAAAGCATATACGCGCCGAAAATTTCCCATTAGTTACTTGTTGTTCTACACGTGAATTAGGGTTCATCCATTTCAGATTTGAATCACTTCAATTGAGTGGAATTCTAATTTTCTTTTTCTATTGCCCATCATTGCTACTTATATAATTGCTTTGTTCCTCATTTCAATTAGCATCAAGTCTTTGAATTCTTGTAAATTTAAAGGGATCATTGGTGATTTAGTGATCATGGCCATTGTTGATTGGTTTTTGTTGATCATGTTACTTTTTAGATGTGTTTGCAATTCCAATTAGTAAGGCAAAATCATTTTTTTGGTATCAGAGCAAATTGATTCATGCAATTAGGGGTTCACATGGTAATTGGTATCACATTATTTGTGGACTTTGTTTAAATTTGGTTCTTCAATTGGCCTTGTGACTTGTAATTGGATCCAGTGCACATCAGGGGAGGTGTTCAATATCTGGGTACATGTCTTTATTATTGTCAATTATCACTAATCTACATTCCAATATTAATTTTGTTTATTTGTTATTTTTAGTTATTGCTTTATTAGTTTGACATTTAAATTTTGGCAAAATAATAATAGGAAAAAGGCTAATACAAGTATTTGTAAACCTTTAATGGGATTGACACTTGGGATTCGTATCTACTATACTATAGTATTAAAAGGTGCACATTTTCTAGACGGTCTTAGGAATAGAGGGTTAGATCAATATTAGGTGTGATTTTTGCCCACAAAAACCATCAACCTTTCCCTACCTTTACTATAGTATTTGTCTAAAAGTTAGAAATAACATGGTTTTGGGGTGCTAAACCTCTTTTCATAGGGGGGAGTCTATTGATTAACCATTATCTAAAAGGGAGCATACTATCCCCTTTTTTGCAGGTAAGTCATTTGCAGGTGGGTTCACTAGTGAAGCATTGCTTTGTTGTGTCCTCTTATAGTAATCTCCCTTAGGGGTTCATGATGGGCTCAATAGGAAGGATAAATAGGGGGTCTTTTTAGCTAGGGGGTTTGGGTTGTGTTGTAGTAGAAGAAGGCTGCTTTCCCCTTTTCTTCTACCAACTAGTTTAAAAAGCTTTTTAAGAGCTTAGAGTATCTATGTTATCTATCTAGAACTAAGAAAAAATTTGCATCTAGTAGTCTTGTTCAACTACTTTTTGTAATTATAGGGGTAGGATACCATCTAGATGCATCAAGCTTATCAATTGCTATCTTTTGTTTCTTATATGGTTTGGTAGTTAAGTTGCGCATGTAGCTCTACTAAGAGGTGCTTAGCTGAAGACTTCAAAGGCAATAATCTCTGAAGTACCTTGCCATTAGCATACATTGGTTGGCATGTCGGCGTAAAGGCATTTGGTATTGATTAAGGAGTCTTTAATAGGTAGTCACTAGTGTTAACTATATGATGCGCAAAACCCTGGGTATGTTAAACCTAGAACCCAACAATCGCAATTCAAATCAAATCCCTAAGGAACGTCTCAAAAAAGTAAACAAACTAAGACCTTAATCATACTTGTTGACTTAAACCTAAGTTATCAAAAGAATTTTTTGATAGGAATCAAAATCTGACAAGACCTATCATTAGGGCAAGAACAAAGGATTTCGAATTTTGGCAATGAGGGCCCATTTTGAGCAGATCAACCTCGGAATTATTTAAAAATATAACCTCTTTTCTATTATTCTTGTATTGTGTTTTACAACATGCACACTTATCATATTTTAATAGGGCAATGGACAAACTCCCTCAGACTCAGCTTGTGGGTTATCTATGGACTGACCTGAACCGCGATGAGCTGGGCTGATGAATCCTATAGAAGACCGGCATCTTGAAGACCAATTTCTTTTATATATTTTTCATTTGCATGGACTATTTATGTTTGTAATCATTTTCGAACACTTTTATTTTCCTTGTAATTTTCATTTAGGGCTAGCCACCTTAAAAGTGGCAAACATTGTAATTTTGACCACTTTCTAATCCTAAGAGTAGCAAGTATAAATACTTGTTTAGAAGAAGGTTTGATGATGTGCCTAATTCCAAGCTTAAGCACAATCAAAAGAATCAAGGAAAACTCCTCAATTCACACAGACAAAAACCGGTTCACTTGACTAGGTAAATGCGGAAATCCTAAGGCAATGGAATGAAATCCAAAGAGCTCCAATTGCTATTATCAATCAAAACAAGTAATCTTCATCAAATAATAACAAATATAATTGAAACCCACGTGAATCAAATCAAGAAAACAAATGGGTCAAACCGCAAATTCCAATCCCTTCCTTCAACTATCCAATTCACGTCACAATGAAGAGAATGATATCATATATCAACACAATTAATCCTATAACACGCTATTGATCACGAATTGCAAATTAAAACAAGTCCAAGAACATCCAAATCAACCTAGATATGATGCCTATGATGAAATGGAAAACAACAATAAGGAACCGATATTACTCATGATTTCTCCTTGTTGCACTCGCCACAATTTCAACTTCTTGGGATTGAAATTGATAAGAGAATTTGGAATTAGGAAAACCCTAAGCCCCTCTCACGAAATGTGAAGTGTTTGTTCTGCAAAATAAGCCTCCTCAAACCCTCTCTTAAGCAAGTATTTATACTTGCTACTCCTAGGGTTTTAAAAAGTGCTAAAAATTTAAACAAGTTTGCCCCTTTTAAGGGGGGCAAAACCCTAAATGAAACTTACAATGAAATAAAAGGGCCCCAAAAACCAAATACAACCCAAAAAATGGTTCATAAAAGAAAGAAATATATAAAAAAAAAATGGTTTCAAGTTCCCGGGTTCTTCTATAGGACCCAATGGGGCCCAGCTCATGGGGTTTTCGGGTTGGGGCCCAAATGGAAAACCCCCACAAGCTGGTCAAAGGGGAGTTTACCCAATTGCCCTTTTAAAAATTTGATAAGGGTGCTTTTTGGGAAAACAAAATACAAGAATAATAGAAAAGGGGTTTTAAATATATAACAAATTTCCCGGGGGGTTCGATCTGCTTAAAATGGCCCTCCCCCGCCAAAATTCAAAATTCCCTTTAGTTTTTGCCCTAATGTTAGGTCTTTTTTCAGTTTTTTTTTTCCCTATCATTTGAGGGGGCCCAAATTTTTTGCAGAACTGAGAGAAACATTCACGTGTGGGATTAGGGTTCTTTCCTTAGTTTAAAAAACGCTTTTTCAATTTAAAACCCAAGAATTGGAATTGTGGTGAGTGCGACAAAAGGGAATTGTGATCATTCGTTTAAATCTTTGTTGTTTGTTAATTTCACTCCGGGGGGAGTAATTTCTAGGGTTTGTTTTTGGGAAAATTTTTCCCATGGACATATTTGTGTTTTTTTTTTTTTGGTGAATAATCATCTTTTAAAGATTGTTTGTTCTTTGAGCCCCCTTGAATTATATATATTTTTAAAAATTTTTGCTTGTGGCCCCCCCCCCCGAAAATTTTGGGTGATTAAAAGGGGGGTGGTTTTAAGGGGTTTTATTCTTTCCCTTTACCCCTTGTTTTCCCCCCGTGATTTTCAACCCCTTATTGTGGGTTTACTTGGTAAATTTGTTAAAAAATAGAGATTATAATTACTTTCATTTGATAACCCATTTTCCATCACAATCCCCAAAGGTGTTCACGTGGATTGTCTCATTTTGGGGAAACCGGTTTGTTGTTTGACTTGAAAATTGTTTTTTTGAGTCAATTGATTGTGTTTCAAAAGTGGTTTTGATCCCCCATCATATTTTGGTATCAGAGCTTGTGGTTGGGGAAAAGGGTTTTATGTGATTTTAAAATTTTGGAAATTTAGGATTCACTTTCCCATACACCCTTCAATTCCAAAATTGGGGGTTTAAATTGAAATTGTTGTTGTTGTTATTTGAAGGGGGTTTTAAATTGCTTGATTTGGAGTTAAAATTTTTCCCTATATTTTTGGAGGATTTTGAAATACTTAGGGGAAGTTCTAGGGGGTTGTGGGCCCCCCCTTCCCCCTTGAAGGAAAGGGAAAAAGCTAGGGCTTTTGAATGTAAATTAAAAAGTGGTGAAAATCCCCAAATTTTGTCCCCCGAAAGAAGAAGTGTGAAACTTTACTTGTTTTTTTTTTGGGGAAAATTAGTGGGTAAAAAGGGAAAAAATTTTCCCAAGATTTGAGCTGTGTAAAAAGATTTGGAAATTATTTGATTTTCAAAACAAACTTTTAAAGGGGAAGAAAGTTAATGTGTGGTTTTTTTGAATTTGAAAATTACTTCTTACCAATTGTGGAAGGGTTGCAATTTGTGAAGTAGTTTGATTTTAAAATTTGAAAATTTTTGTTACCTTGTATAAGTTGCGGTTTTTCTTTTGGTGTTTTATATGGCAAGGAAGTGTATATTTTGAAGTATTGTGTGTAGGTTGTGCTTAAAAAAAAATATTTTTGGAGGGTATTGCAATGTGGGTGAATTGGTGTTGTGGCGAAAGTGAGTGCACCCGTGATTGTGTTTTTATTGAGAAGAAAGGGGGTTTCACCGTGGAGTTGGGGTTGTTGGGTTTTTTGAATTTAAATTTCATTGTGTGGTTTTTTTTTAAAGTTTGGCGGTTTTTGGTGTAAAATTTTTCAAAACTTCAAAAAAAGGGGTTATTTAAAAAGTGGTTGAATTTAGGGAAGGGTTGTGTACATTTGAAAATTGGGGGGTTAATTTATGTGGGGTTTTCCCGGACCCCTTGTTAAGGGGTGGAGTTTTTAAAGCCCCCTGTGGAAAACCCCCGAGCCAATAAGGGGACCCTTTTGGGGGCCCCCCGGTTTGGGGTGTTGTGTGAGTATTTTCCCTTGCTGCCCCCCTTGTGTATTTTTAAAATGGTGAAAAAATTTAAGGGAAGAATAAGGAAAGTGAGTAGTAAATTTAAAATTCAAAAAAATCATTAAAGTGTGAAAGTAAATTAAAAATTGTTACTTAAACACCCTTTTTGTTGAATTTAATTCTATCTACTTGAAAATAGTTGAGTGTTTCTTCACTTTGTAGCTTGGTTTTGTGCCTTTTAAAAACCCCGGGGAAATGTGGGAAGATAATTATTGTTTGTTGGGTTTTTAAAACAATCTGGGCTAGTGAAATGTTTCTTTTCGCCAATGTTTTTGCCCCCCGGACATTGACTACATTTACTACTAAGGATGACGAACAAAGGGGGGGAAAAAATTATATTCCTTTAAACTTGTAGGGTATTTTAAAGGGAAAATTTTTGTGTCCTTATAGTTGATGGTGGTATTTGTACCAATTTTGGTAGCCCGCATCGATGGTATTTGAAAAATAAAACTTGCTTTTTACCCCCCTATCCTAAACCCCTTTTAAACATTGGGATTGGCTTTAAAGGTTAGGGAGTTTGCATGTAAACCCCAAAAAGCTTGGGGTACCATTAAATGGGGGATAGGTTTCTTTGATGAGATTGAGTGTTTATATTTTGCCTTTGTGGACATCCCTTTTATTGCTTGGCAGGCCTTTGGGTTTTATGACAGAGGATTTTACATATGGCTTCCCAAAAATACTTATTTAAATTCCCAAAAGGGGGGAAAACGAATTATTCTGAATCTGATGTCCACCTTCAAAGGTTCAAAGGGTTTTAGCAACAAATCAGTAGACCATTAGCGGGCCATGAACAATCGAACTAACCTTTAGAGCACAAAATTTGTCAGACACAGTTGTGCCAACCTTTAGAGGATCCTGATGATCATAGCAGATGAGTAGACTACCAGATGACCAAGCTATTCAAGGTCAGTTATGTTCTCCTTCAGAGATACTAGAGGGTTACAGCAGTTGAGTAAATTTATTGGAGGATTCCCAAGAGTCAAAGTCCAGATGAGTCTATCATTAGAGGGACAGACTGTTCAAAGACAGTTATGTTCACCTTCAGAGGTTTAGAGGGCAATGAGTAGTTGGGCTAAAACCCTTAGAAGACCATGAGGATCCCGCGACATACAAATGAGTTAGAAAAGGAGAAAACAGTTTCAGTGGAACGGGTTGATACATGGCAACTTAGTAGATAATGAGTCCTTATTTAAAGTTGTAGATGAAATACATCCTGGAAAGGGGGAGAGAAAACAATCACCTACTGTAGTATTTCAGATATTGGGATTCTGCAGAGATACTTCTTCAAATAGATTGCTAGGAGAAAACAAAGTCTCTATTGCATTTGATCTACTAGATTTGAGGAGAAATCCTTTTGAGACCCAGGAGATGTTTGGGAAATAAAAATTTGACAAGACCATCTTTAGGGCAAGAACAAAAGGATTTCAAATTTTTGGAAATGAGGGTCCATTTTGAGCAGATGACCCGGAATTTTTTATAAATTAACCTCTTTTCTATTTTTCTTTTTTTGGTTTTAAAACGGGCACATTTAAACTATTTATAGGGCAATGGAAAAACTCCCCAAAACTCAGTTTTTGGGTTACTACGAACCGACTTGAACCGGCACGAGTTGGGCCGATGAACCTTAGAAGACTACATCTTGAAGACCAAATTTCTTTTAAAATTTTTCTTTTGGGCATGGACTTTTTATTTTAAAAATCATTTTGGAACACTTTTTTTTCCTTGTCATTTTCTTTTGGGGCTAGCCCTTTTTGGGCCCTAATTAGATAGTTAAGGGGAGGGGGGGGGGGGGGGGTGAATTGTTAATTTTTTAATTTTTCATTTTTTCGTCAATCAAAACCCCGACTAATAAAATCACGTGAATAACAATAATGAAGAACAAATGTGCATAAATAAAATGATAGAGAAGAAAAATCCGATATTTATAGAGGTTCCCTCGCCTTTAGTCCCCTCTTCCACTCCACGCCGGGGCCCCGGGTTGTCTATACGGGTTTGTGTTTCACTATATCAAACAAATTGAAGATATACAACATAAACCTTTTCAAGGCAAAGTCTCACGTTGAGTTTTTCAGTTTCTTCACTAAGCTAACACCAACTACATGATGAAACAACAAAAAATTCCTATTTAAAAAAGGGAATTTCAACAACATTGAGGAATATAAAATTTTTCCTCTATATATAGTTCCATGATAATAAAGATTTTCGCTTGAAGATTATGAGCCTTTTCTTCCGGTGTCTTTTTTCTGTCAACAACTTTCCTTTTTTTTTTTTTTCATTTGTTTTAAACACCCCTTTAGGGAAGAAACATAACGACTATTTTCTCCGTGAAAATTTTGAATTTTTTTTGAATTTTTAATTCAAAAATAATTGGGATCTGTTGGAGAGAATCGCATTCCGGTATTGTGATGAGGATAAGCGGGAAAATTATTTGACGAGATCTTCTTTGGATAACTCTTGGATCTTTTTGTTGAAGAATCCCTCACATTGGGAACTATTCTTCTTGTAACAACCAAAACCTTACCTTCTTTTTTAACTGCTGATACGGAAAATTTCTGAAAATTTCAACCTCTTCAGAACCCAATTTGGGATTATCCAAATTGCTCATATTTACCTTTTTTTTTTTTTTAATTAAAGAGAAAATCTCAGGTACAAAATTAAATTCCAAAGGGTCCAAAATGTCCTACAACTTTATTGGACACCGAACATTTTTCAGGGTAACAATCAAAGACCACTGCGATTTTTTCCATTCGAGGCATTTTTATCGAAGACTTATGTTTTTTTTATCTTGCAATTTTTTTTGAACATTTTGTTTTGGACACTTTTATTTCCTTGAATTTTCATTTAGGGATAGCCACCTTAAAAGTGGGGAAAAGTAATTTTTTGCACTTTTTTAAACCCCAGGAGTACAAGTAAAATACTGCTTAAGAGGGTTTTTAAAGGCTAATTTTTTAGAACAAACACTTTACATTTCGTGAGAGGGGTTAGGGTTTTCCTAATCCAAAATTTTCTTCAATTTCAACCCCAAGAATTGAAATTGGGCGAGTGCAACAAGGAGAAACGTGAGTAATATCGATTCACTTTGTTGTTGTTCATTCTTTTCTGTAGTCTATCAGGGTTTTATTTGGATGTTCTTGGGCTTGTTTTAATTCCAATTCGTGATCAATGCTTGTTATAGGATTGATTTTTTGAAAATGATATCATTCTCTTTATTGTGGCAAAGAATTAGATAGTTGAAAAGGGAAGGGGTTTAAAATTTGCGGTTTACCCCTTTGATTTTTTTGATTTATTACGTGGTTTTAAATAATTTTATTTTTTGATGAATATTCTTGTTTGGATTGGGTAATGCAATTAAAGCTCTTTTGGGTTTCATTTCCCTTACCTTAGGATTTTTCCCCATTTACCTAGTTAAGGAACCGTTTTGTGTTTTGTAATTAAGGGTTTTCCTTGATTCTTTTTTATTGTGCTAACTTTGGAATTTAGGCACTCACTTTTTGGTATCAGAGCTATATCATATTTGGATTTAAGATTGAACACATCATTGTTTTCGAATTGGTTCAAAAGCTTGAGATTTGATGCTAATGTTCATGAGATTGAAACTAGTTTTTTAATGACATTGTCAAAAAGCCCCTTTCAATCTGGATTTTGTGTGCTTAAACTTGGGTTTTTGGCACTCATTTTGGGAATTTAAACTATATCATATTTGGATCAAGATTGAACCATCATTGTTTTCGAAAAGGGGGTTTAAAAGCATTGAGATTTGATGCAATGTTTCAGAATTGAAGCTAGTTTAATGACATTGCTAAGTGTCTTTCAATCTTTGGGTTTTGTGTGCTTTAAAATTGGTTTTAGGGGGGGGGGTCATAATGGATTCCCCCAAAAAAGCCAAAATCTAAATTTAAATTTGATAAAACTGTAAATCTTTTAGGGGCTCACTTTATCTAAAGGAAATCTTTTAATAAAAAACTTTTAAAACTTATAAAATTAAAAAACCCCATGATATAAAATCCAACTTTAGTAAAACAATCAAGTATATTACCCCCAAAAAAACTTTTACACGGGAGCTAGGCCTTGAAAATTTTTTAAAAATATCGATATAAAAATTTGAACGTAATTTGGAAAAATTCTGATAGACCTAAAAATTCTGAAAGTGCTTTGAAGCAAAATTTTTTAACCGTCCTCCTGTTATGAAGGTTTTGAAAGTCTTTTTGAAACAAACCTGTTTAAATGTTTTTCCTAGGTTTTAAAAGGGTTTTAAATGCTTCAAAGATTAACACGATAACTAGGATACACACACAACTTCTGAAACCCTTCTGTCAGAACAAAAAAAGTCTATATAACATTTTTAAGTTTTGAACAACTTCTGTCTCCTTTTCAACTTTAGAAAAATTTTGTACTACTCTGAAAAAACTTCTGCAAGGTCAAACTTCGTTACACATTATTCGCTTTTGTTAACACAAAACAAATTAAAACTTAACATTCTCCCCCCCAACAACTCCCCCCTTTTTTATGTAACAAAAAACCATTAGATAAACAAAAAAAAAC
>JBBMOL010003481.1:0-15823 GCA_037954665.1 Laguncularia racemosa | reverse complement strand
TCGCAATGTGTTAAAGCAAAGGGTTTTGAATATTTTTCTTTTTTATTCCCGTATTGACTTATTGGGGATGGAGTTTCTAGGTCCATACTATACTATATCAATCTCAACTCATCATAAGCAAAAGGTCAGTAAAAGAATACTACCACGTTCGATTATTACATGTGACATGGTAGTATGGAACATCGACAAGGGATATAACAATGGATGTTGAAACTTTATCCAATGCTTGGTCCTTGGATGCTTGAGCAATGGAGTAATGTATCTCCACTTCAATTCCCAGGAAGAAAGGATTATGGGGGAGATCCATGAATTAAAGGAAAAGGTCAGTACACTTCGCTAATACAATACGAGTTTATTTTTGCAGTGTCCGAAAGATATAAGTCTAATTGAACCACAGACGATCTGGTTTACTAAATTAAGACATGTATTTTGAGCATCACAGAATGTTACACCATGTTTTTTCGATTGAACACCCTAGTAGAGGACCCGTTTAACCATCTATACCTTGAAAACAGAGGTTATTTTTAGTTAATTTTTACACATGAAGATATCGAGATTAGATGGGAATAATACATTTTTAGGACTCATTTGTGACCATGAAGAGTTCAAACTTGCTGTGTACAACCTTTTCTCTAAACTTCATAATTTTTTTTTTAATTTTATTTATATGATTATGCATATATATATATATATATATATATTATATATATATATCTAATGGATGTTTAAAATTGTAGGCGCGCTCAATTGGTCGAGGAGAACAACCAGTTAAAACAGATGGTAAGATTCATAAAGCAAAAAATATTTGCATTGCACTCTATTATATTTAATTTAGTGATTTTTTTGAAAAATAAAAAATATTCAACAATATCTTATTGTATACCGAGAAACCAAACCTTATCTACGAATCATTTCATGTACACATATATTATTATTAGCAGTCCTTTTAGCTAGTTATATACATCAACTACTTATTTATAAGTCGGTTCAGCAAATTCGACATTGGATTCAAAGATATATGTATTTAATCCTGTTAATTTTGGGTGTGGATAATCAGATGGCTATGCTGTCTAAAGGAAAAAGGAATGCAGCAGTTGGGGAATCGGAAAATGGATCCTCATCGGATCATACCTTGACAATGTCTCAGGCAGCGCTTAGACGAGGATAGCTCCGATACATCCCTCAAGCTAGGGTAAGCGGTATGGTTAAAATCAATGGTAACATATAACATCCATGCATATGCTTGTTCCACGTCAAAAATCTGTAGACTCTTGATATAAGAACCCAAACTAAGAACCTCCATGTGGAGATCCTTAAAAGAGTTTTTTTTTTTCAAAAAAAAAAAAAAAAAAAAGCAACTCCTTAAGGCACCAGCCTTCTGCAAAGGACCGATGCTTTTTTTTTTTTTTTTTGGTTCCGAAACAAGGTTGGACTTTCACTCCTTCCCTCGTGAATTTGTTTCTCCTCCTAGCAATGCTTTGTAACATCTTGATTCTGTTTTATATACATATAATCTTAAGAAACTTCTTAAGGATAAATCAATGACCTAAAAAATACCAGAGTTTCTTAAAATTGTAACTAGCAATTTTCGTATCTCTTACTTATCTTAGTTTTACAAGATATGGGCACGGTAACTAATAATATTACATAAATAAATGGTCACGAGGTGACACGACACACGATAAGCCCTTCACCAATAGGACCCAGGGGATTCGTCTAAATGATCAATGTATCTGCATAGGTCTGAGATTTCATTCTACGTAAGGTCACTTTTCTCGTACTTTTTTACACACAGCATGGATTCAACTTGGAATGTTGCGTGGTTATATTCTTCAGAAAAAAATTGATATAATTGTGGCAATGAACCTTGTATAGGATAGGTTATATGCTATGGTATTTTTTGCAAGTTTAGAATGTAAATTTTCACATGAGTGGTTGGAATTTATTTGAGAAAATCTAGAAATGGAGGCGTCTTAGGCTTTTCTTTTGGAGGAAAGTTATCTTTTAATGGAAAATGGCAGAAAAAGTTTCCTATTTATGTTGGCTTAAGACTGTTTTATTCTGAGGTTCCTATAAGTTAAGTTAAAAAGGAAAGCTTCTAGCATCTTGGAGAAAGATATTTAATAAAAGGCGAAAAGTTTCCTCATGAGTTAGAAAGCATATTATTACTGCAGGCCTAGAAGTCAATTAAAATTCCCTGAGAGAGAAAAAATAAAACGATTAAGTAAAAAATTTTATTCAAAAATTTTCCTATTATTTAGCTATCATATTCCTCAAATCAAAGCTAAAAAACTCTAAAAATATTGTTATCTATGACTCTTTTAATGATAATTTAGACATTCCAGCGATGATGTGGAGTACACACATTTTTAAAAGTTATTAAAAGGTAATATTATACCTTAAAATTTTAGAAATGTATCTTTATCCGATCAATAGTTTTTGTGTATTTGATCCCTAATATATATACCATGGATGTGTTTCTTGCTAGGCCATAAATTATAGCTGAAGTCTTTTCGGGTTGTCTCAATCTTATGTGTCCGTTGAAGTAGTAATCTTATTGCCTAAGGTTAAAAAGCAATGTCAATTTAATCGATATTTTGATACTAGGTTTCATTTATATTATCATGTCTCAAAAACGATGGACATGAACACTTATCACATGTTCCTAGATGTGGTAAGAATATACAAGACTCAAAATTTACTATAAATCCGCAGTCTTAAAAAATAATCAAAAATTATTCTTTCAATCTCTTATAGTGGTAGCTTTGTTTATAAACAATTTATGTAATGCTTTAGAGCCTGGAACACCATAGTCTGTCACGTGTCATTACTATTGAGCGATATGTTAAGGCTCTAAAACTTTAATATGCTTCAAGACCTATTCATATATATTATCCATCGTATTGCTATAATTATAATTAAATGAATGATTTATTTATGAGTTATTCTAAATTTCATTATTTAATAACCATAAAATCTCCGACTACAATCTATCTTTAAAATTTTTCAATTTAGCAATAAAACATTAATTTACAATAATTCATAATTCTTGTCACTCTTTTTCCCCATAGTAATAATGTTCTCTTCCAATCTTATCCATATAATGTTCTACTAAGTTTACATTCTCATCATACTCTAGTTGTTTATCATTTTTTTTCCTATAGCTAAAAAAAAAAATATAAGAAGCGGAGGTGAGCCTAAGTTCAATACATGAGTACCACACTCATATACGCAAAACACACCATATTAATATAGTTGTTTACCATTTTCGCCTGCAGCTAAAAAAAAAAATATAAGAAGCGGAGGTAAGCCTAAGCTCAATACGTGAGTACCACACTCATATGCGCAAGACACACCACATTAATATCATATGCATATATGCAACATTTATTTACGACTCATTCGTAATTCGATTTATACATCAATACCAAAATAAATTATCACACATACTCATGACCTCGATACACGCAACATTTGTCCTAGTAGGAACTGTCTCTATAAGTCCCATCTAACCTTAATCTACCTCAAATCATTTTGATACACGACTCCACTAGGGACAACACAGCATACCGATCATCGAGGTACCTCCTAGGGATTTGTCATTGCGGGCCCTTAGGCCAAAGCCAAACACAAGTAACATATTTCATTCCATTCACATAAACACTATATTACTTCATGATTCACATTATGTCTCAGCATTTTATTATTTCACATACAACTCATTATATAGCTTCCTAACAAATCACATACAACAAACAAAGTAAACACATATCTGGAATCCTAACTTTACACACTCCTTGTCCCAAACTTAAGCTTAGTCGATATCTGTATAATCAACACACTAATCTTAGTACTAATCCAACATAATATAACTCTCTTAATTCCTTTTATTCTATTAAGTCATTTAAGGTTTTACTAATTGTTTTGGTTGTGTGGAACTTGGTTAATTAAGAAGATAATTTGATATATAATAATAATGTTCATCACTTAACGTGGTCTAGTACACGACCGTGTTAGAGGTTATGTATCTCTCGGTGAGATTTAGCTTTAACATGGTTGGAACATGGCCATGTTGGTAGGCCGTGTTTTCTCTTAATTTATCACGATCGAAACATGACCTTGCTGGAAGGTTGTGTATCTTTCGACATGACTTTTGGACTCAATATAGTGAAAACACGACCATGTTGGGAGGTCGTGTTCTTCTCACTTTAACATGGGGGTAACACAACCATGTTGGATGGTTGTGTATTTCTTGAGACACTTTATAATTCAACACGGTCGAAATACGACCGTGTATCTCTTAGTATACTTAGGAAAATTAACATGAGAGCAACACAACCATGTTGAATGGTCGTGTATTCCTCGATATGTCATTTAAATCCTAATTTTTCTATATTCATTCATCCAATCTTCTCATTTTCTAATCTTAAGTTTAATTAAATCCAAAAATACTAATTATAATCTCTTACTTGATTGGGAACTCGCTTGAAACTCCAAATCCAACAACTCTCGTGCTTGTTAATTCGTCCTCAAGCTCCATTCTATAAATCCCTATATACAACAAAAACCGTTCCATGATTGGGTCATCATTGTTAGAATAGGTCTTGTAATAACTCTAAATCATTTACTTTTCGTTACGTTGCAATATGTCTTTAAATCACTCTAGGTTTCTTGAAGAAGGTCTCTCTCCCTTTCTCTCTAGGTGGTTATTGCAAAAATGTGCAGAAAAGGAGAACCCTAGATCATTTTCACATATATACAGTCCCGCCAGGAAAAGACGAAATTGCCCCTTATCCTACATGTCCATTTATGACTTTGTCACTCATTATATTTTTACACATATTTTATTTATTTATTTATATATATAAAAATAATGTGTATTACATTCTACCCCCTTATTAAAAAATTCATCCTCAAAAGTTACTTAGAATTGGGAAAAGTTGTAGATGCTTTCTCTTCATTTCTTCTAATTCCCATGTCGCCTCTCGCTCGGTTTGATTTGTCCACTGTACATTTGACATAAATAATTCTTCTTCTTCTTTTAGCACTTGTTAATTGGTATCCACTACTTCACAAGTTTCTCTATCAAGGGCAAGTTTGGCTGTATCTTCAAGGTTTCAAGGCCATTACTTGATTTAGGTTTGGTACAAATTTTCTTCGCATCGATCATGAAACACATCATGTACTTCGGCCAGACTTGGTGGTAGGGCTAACCCTTATACATGACTGTTTCGATTCTTTCTAGAATTTCGAATGGACCCACATATCTTGGATTCAGGTTCCTCGTAATCCAAACTTAATTACCCCTTTAGTTAGAGATATCTTTAATAAGACTTTATCTCTCACTTGAAATTCTAAGGGGTGTCGATGTTTGTCTGCATAACTTTTCTAGCGACTCTGGGTTGATAGGATCCATTGCTTATGACTTTAACTTTGTCTATTGTCTCTTGTATTATCTTGAGCCCCAATACCCGTCTTTCTCTCACTTCATCCTAGTGTAAGGGAGATCTACACTTCTTACCATATAATGCTTCATAGGGAGCCATCTGTATAGTAGCTTGTTAACTGTTGTTATAAGCAAATTCTACTAAAGACAAATGATCACTCCAGTTACTCCTTTGATCCAATGTACAAGCTTGTAGTAAATTTTCCAAAATTTGAATAGTTCTTTTAGATTGCCCATCTGTCTAAGGATGAAATGCTGTACTAAACTAGAGTTTAGTTCCTAGAGCTTGATGCGGACTTTTCCAGAACTTGCTTACAAAACGAGTATCCCTGTTAGATGTAATCGTAATTGGGATCCCATGTAATCTGACAATCTCTTTAATATATATTTGAGCAAACTTTCTTAGTTTGTAGCCTACCCTAATTGTTAAGAAATGAGTGGACTTGGTCAATCTGTCTATTATCACCCAAATCGCCCTCATATTTCTCCCTTGTTCTCGAGAATGTTGTGACAAAATTCATAGTTACATGTTCTCACTTCCATTTGGGTATAAGAAGAGATTATAACTCACCAGTTGGGCCTCTGGTGTTCAATCCTTATTTGTTGACAGGTGAGACACCTAGACACATATTCAACTATCTCCCGTTTCATATTTTTCCATTAGTAAGTGTTCTTGAGATCTTTGTACATCTTGGTACTTCTTAAGTGTACTGTATAACCCTGAGTAATGGGCTTCCTTCATAATCTCCCTCTTTAATTCTATGTTATTTGGAACACACCATCAGTTACCATACTTGACTACTCCTTCGGTGTTCAATACAAATTTCGTGGCTTCCCCTTGTTCTACTTTGTTCCTTATCTTCTGAATTTCAGGATCTTCCATTTGTGTAGTTTTAATATAATCTAGAAGATTGGGTTAGATACTAATTTTAGCCAACCTATTCCCCACTTCTCGTGTCACCACTTCCAATTTCAGTTTATTCATATCTTCTAATATTTTCTTCTAAGATGTCATTAATCCTGCAATTTTATATGTTTCTTCCTACTTAAAGCATTTGTAACCACATTTGCTTTCCAAGGTGATAATGAATTTCTACATCATAATCATTTATTAGTTCTAGCCACTTCTTTGCCTTATATTCAACTTCTTCTGAGTAAACAAATACTTTAAACTTTTGTGGTCTATGAAGATTTTACACTTCTCCCTATAAAGATAGTGTCTCAACAATTTCAGTGTCAAAATCACAGCGGCTAATTTCAAGTCATGGGTAGGGTAATTCTTTTCATATTGTTTCAACTGGCGAGAGGCATATGCAATGACTTTCCCATTTTGCATAAGCCACACACCCTAAACCTTGATTTAATGCATCACTGAATACTTCAATATTCTTCTCCTGTCTTTGGTAGAGTCAAAACTAGAGCTGTCATTAATTTATTTTTCAATGCTGTGAAGCTGCTCTCACATTCCTCGCTCCATACAAAGTTAGCCTTTTTCTTTGTCAGTTGAGTCAATGGAGTTGCTAACCAAGAGTATCCTTCTACGAAGCGTCTGTAATACTCAACTAATCCTAGAAAACTCCTTACTTTTGTATAGTTCTTGGTCTTAGTTAGTCACTTACTGCCTTCACCTTCTCAGGTCTACCGATGTTCCACTTATTCACCACATGTCCTAAGAATGATACCTGTTCTAACCAAAAATTCACACTTAGTGAATTTTGCATAAAGTTTTTCTTCCCTGAGTCTTTCCAGTACAGTTCTAAGATGTGCTTCATGTTCTTCTTTGCTCTTGGAATAGATGAGGATATCATCTATGAAAACTATTACAAACCGATCTAGCCAGTCTCTGAGCACTCTATTCATGAGGTCCATGAAGGTTGCTGGAGCATTTGTCAAACCAAAAGGCATCACTTGAAACTTGTTAATGCCCATACCGAGTCCTGAAAGCAGTTTTTTATGTCTTCCTTCTTATTCTTTCTTATTTTTAAAACTGATGGTACCCCAATCTCAAGTCATCATCAATCTTAGGGAGAGGGTATTTGTTCTTGATTGAGACTCGGTTTAGCTCCCTATAATCTATACACAGTCTTATACTCCTATCCTTCTTCTTAACAAATGCACTAGAGCACCCTATGGTGAGATACTTGGTCTAATAAACTCACTATCTTGAAGCTCTTGAAGTTGAGTCTTCAGTTCAGATAGTTCTGTAGGTGTCATCTTGTATGGTGCTTTAGATATGGGTGTCATTTCTGGTACAAGATCAATAAGAACTCTATCTCTCTGGCCAGTGGTAAACTAGGCAAATTCTTAGGAAAATCATATGTATACTCATTCATTACTTGCACAATTCTCAATTCCTCAACTTGCCCTGTCTCTATTAAATAAGGCTAATAATCTTCCTTTATTCCACAACTCGTATGTTGGAAGGATTCTATGTGGATCTAACTTGTATACAATTTGCTTCTCACCTGGAAAATCAAACTTAACCACTAGATTGTGATAATCTATAATGGCATGATACTTATACAACCAATTCATCCTTAAAATTAGATTAAACTCCATCATTTCTAATACAAACAATTCAACTAGCATTTCCTTGCCATATATTGCAATCACTACCTCTTTACACATTTGATATAATTCCCCCCTACTCCAAATGGAGTATTTACAATCATAGCATTCTCTAATACAACCGGTTTTACAATCATAGCATTCACACTCTAATATGTAGTGTTGTGGCATTTCATTCCTTTTTGATATGTTACCATCCCTCTGGCATCGGTCACATCGAGCTATATATCTCTGAGCATCCCTAAACAATGACGGCCAGTAAAATCCTGCTTCCAATACTTTGTGCGCCATCCTATTGGCACTATGATGTCCTCCAGTTGGCCCACTGTGATAGTGGAATAAGATTTTCCATCCTTCTTCATGGGAAACACACCTTCGAATCATCTGATCAGCACAAATTCTAAATAAATGTGGATCCTCCCAGTAGTAGTGCTTCAATTCGGTGAAAAATTTCTTCTTCTGCTGCTTGTTCATATCCTTAGGAAGGGCCCTTGCCACTAGGTAATTGGCATATCAGCAAACCATGGGATGATATCATCTTCAACGGTCTTGATGGCATACAATCGTTCCTCAGGGAACTCATTGTTGATCTCAACTTCGTTCGGTCTTTCTAAACAGGGATTCTCCAAATGTGACAGTGGTCGGTTGCTAGATTTTCGGCACCCTTTTTATCTCTTATCTCAAGATCAAACTCTTGAAGAAGTAAAATCCACCGAATCAAAATTTTTTGTGTACAAAACGAGGGCTAACCCCCTTTTATATCTGCAATTTTCCAGAAATTTTTTCGGTTGCCCCAGGACATGCAAAAACCCCTTTCCTGTGACTGCCCCAGTTTGATGCAATTATGACTGGAAGTTTAGAATTTTTTTCCAAAAATGCATATTAAAGGATTTGGAGTTTTTCAATTCAGCTCAGGGGGTTCCCTCAATTGAAGGTTTCGATCTCTAAATTTGTAGATCTATTCATACCTTCAAAGCTTCTTTCTTCTCTCAACTCGAGATTATTATTAAGCTGATTGACAACTGCTCAAAATCGCCATATTTTTAGGTTGCTTTTTCTCCCCATTCATCAAACACAATTCCAATGCATCACCAATCAACAGGTCTTGCAATAAACCCGAAACTGCGAAGTCGAGGTAGTCGTTTGCATAGCATGTATCATCATGGTGTAGGCTTTTTTTAAAGGGAAATCAGGCATTTTCACTAAACCTCTTCATTTCCCACTCTCAACACTAACGTCCCACCCCCAAACATCAATTATGGCTCAGCAGTAGCCAAAAAGGGCCTCCCCAATAAAGAGGGACCTCCACATCTGTTTCCCATGTCAAGGAGACGAAATCCAGGGGAAGATGAATTCCTGCCCCTTCACTAATACACTTCAATTCTCCTCTCGGGAATTTGACTGATCGATCGGCTAACTAAAGACTCTTTTTGGTCGTTTGGGGCTCTCCAATACCCAATTTCGGAAACATCTTGATGGCATCAATTAATGTGGCTCCTAAATTAGCCAACCCCTTCTTCAGATAAATTCCCTATCAGGAAGGGATGGTAAAGCTCCAGGATCTTTTAACTTCTTTGGGATTTTGTTCTGAATTACCGTAGAGCATTCTCTTCCAAAAGTTACGTGGAAACTCTTAAAGCTTCCTTTTTTTCGATACAACTTTTTCAAAAATTTTGATATGTGGCATTGTGATAACCCCTTAACCAGTGGAAGGTTAATGAAATTTGCTTGAATATCTCAAAAAATCTGCCATAGTGCTATATGTTCTGTTTTCTTGAGTCGTGTGGATAAGGAACTTTGGGTTGTATTCGGGGATTAAGGAGGTGTGATTTCCTTTCCGCATTGAGTCCTTGAATCTCCCCCGGGTTTTTCAACAACGTCCCCATTTTATCGGGATGATAAGTTTGAATTTTAGCTCAAATTTTAGGTCTTTGAAAGGGGGAAAAGAATTTGTCCAAAAATTTTCTTAATCAAACCTTCCCATTTTGTAATGGATTTCCCTTCGGAAAAGAATTCGGGCCACTGCTTGCCTTCCTTTCAAAAGAATGGGAAGAGCCTGAGGGGGATCCATCATCACTAACTCCATTAAATTTGAAGGTATCGCAATCTCCAGAAAGAGTTGGATAGGCCCCTTTGGATTTTCACCTGAAAACCCAAATCAAATTGATTTATTTTGCTCACCATCGGGAATCACGGCAGGCTTAAGTTCAAAATTATTTGCCTCCCTTTGAGGACGGGCTATGCTTAAAACTAATGCCTATCAAGTTTTGGGCCCCGGGAAAATCAAATTTTTTGGGTTTTAGGTTGGGTCATTAACTCGGGCCCTCTCTATTATCAACCAGTTGATGATTCGGGGGGTCCCCAACAACATTTCCTTTATTCAGCTCTTGAGCAGATTATTACTTGATCACCCCCTTTTTTTCCTTTAGTGATTCTCCTTGAATACCAAATGATGGGTTTACTCATCGAGTGTTTTCTTTTTTTGATAACAAAGAATAATTTTTCTCTGGCTCAGGTTTTAAAAAACAAGTTCCTTGGGGCGACTTCTGGTCATGCACTTTAAACGTAAAACAAAAAACAAATTTTGACCCAAAATTTTCAGGAAGAAAAGGGAAAAAAGGGTAAGAAAGAAATAAAAAAGGTTTAAATTTAAAAAGTAAAAAGTGTTTCTAATTTTGGGGTATCCCCGGCAACGACCCAAAAAACTTGATCGTTTCCAATCATAGTTTTTTTAAATTTTAATTCTTTGGGGTTTTTTAAACCTTTCTTTCAAACAAAGGGAAAAGGCCCCCTATCGTAGCGTAATATAGGAGTAAGCACAAGGTCGTCCCTCAGAGGGTACACCAAACTACTAGTACTAACCCCAATAAAAAGACAAAAAAATTTAAAAATAAAAGACATTTGGTTTGGGTTTAGTTTTAAGGTTTTTTTAAGGTGGAACTTTAATTTTTTAAATTTTGGTTAGCCTCCGAATCCAATTCTTTGGTTTTCCATTTCCTCTTTTAAAGAAAAAAAGGAAATCTCGTTGGCTAGTTGTCCAAATTAGGGTTTTCCTCTCAATTATCCTAATTCGTTTTCCCAACCCCGTTGGGGGGGACTCCAAAAAAAAAACAAATTTAAAAAAAGGGAGATCTTATTTGATGGATTTAAAAAAAGGGTTTTAAAACGGGTTTTGGGTTTAAAAAAAAAAAAATTAGACCAATAGGAGGGGGACTCCATTGGGGAAAAAAAAAATCTAATAGGGTACCACCTGAATCTCCTCAAAAACGCTTTTTCAAAAATGTCCCTTTTTTGGGTTGTTAACCCATTGCAAACCCTTTTAGGGGTTTAATTAAAAAATTTTGGGGTTGGGTTTTTTACTTTTTCTGTTGAGTTTGCATCATTAACTATGTTAAATTGTTCCCCGGTTCCCCCCAAACCCCGGGCCGTCTTTTGGGACCTTAAGACGGGGGGTATTTTGTTGGTTTTTGGGGGAAGTGATATGATCACCGCTTTGATTGGGTTGAGATCCATTTCTTTGAAAAAAGGGGGAGGGCCCGGACTTGGGGGCCTATTAGAACCCCCCTATCTACATACACGAAGTCATGGGCTACAACTAGTAATGATGTAATACTTTTTAAATTTGGAGTTCAATACTTTCCCTGTTAAACTGTCCCTTGGAATATAGTTCTTTTTGTAATTAGAAATTTTTGTTGTAATAATGGCTAGTTTCCCCAATCGACAGCCCCCTCCGTAAAGAGATTCGAGTTTGCAAACCTCTGGACCCAAAATTAGTGCGGACCACTGGTTTACTCTGTACAACTCGGAAGAGCATGCCTTTTTTCACAAAAAAATAGGGCCCTTTCCCCTCACTAATGAAGATTTGGGAAAAAACTTACCATTTATACGGGCCCCCCTTCATCTATGGGGAATAGAGCCCCAGCTTTCTTCATTGGGGCCCCACGAGATCACTCCCATTTTTGGAAAAATACACCCAACTTCTATAAGCTCCAGCACTAACCAGTGAAGGGGGTATGTGCCAGATCTTGAGGTCCGGGGCCCGCCCGGGATCTTTTAACAGAAATTTAGGGAACCGCAAGACAGGGAATTAACAAACCCCTTTCGAACTTAATGGATATTACATACGGGTAAGAGTTAGAACCTGGTTCATAGCCCGGGGAAAATAATAGGGGTAGGAAAAAACATATTATATGGGGACCCCCAAAACTATAAATAGAGGGGGGTGAGTGCTTTCACCTAACCTTTTTCTTTACCATACTCTTCCCCCCCGGGCCCCCTTTTTGTCCATTACCGAGTTGAGAATTGGTGGCCCAATTTTTTGGAAAGGGAAAAACTTAATCCCCGCTCTACTGCTTTAAAAATCTAAAACTTTAAAATTTGTTTAAGAAAAAGGGCCACAAAATCCTCCACTCAAACATCAAAATCATCCTGATCTGGGTTTTTTAACAACCTCAAAAGTTTTGGGCCCCCAAAATGGTCCGGAAAAATTTGGCCCAACAAGTGGACCTCTTGGGGCCATGCAAAGAGAAATAAAGTTGCCCGTGACCTTACTACTACAGTTGGGTAAAAGTGCTTAAGGGTTTCAATGCCGACGACATCCTGTGGATGGCTAGATGGAGTTGCTGCTACAAGGTCATCCTAACTGCAGAAACCTTCAGGGTATACCTTTAATCGGTATCAGCGGATGTTTTAGGTTATCATCCCAGCTCAGTGGTCCGCCAGTTCGATACTATTCAAGACATGGTTTATCGGCCTTCACTGGAAGCAATTACATTTGAGTATCAAGACCCGAATTTACTAGTAGTTGAGAAGTTTGCCAAACTGGCAGAGGTCCCAAAGCACTATGGGAAGCCCGGATCGAGAGTCTTAATGTAGACCTCAGAGAGCTGGATGGCGAAGTGGGCAAGCACCGAGCCACTAGGGATTTCATAATCCATCAGCTATATCAAATAGGGGAAAGGGCATACCGGGTCCAAAGATATCACCCAATCGAAGCCAGACAAGTAGCCCCAGAGTTGAAAACCTATCTGGAGCAAGTCAGGGCTCAAATGGAGTATATTTCGAAGCTGCAACTACAAGAAGGATATCTAAAAAGGCCGATTCAAGAATCTGATCAAATGAACAAAGCATTAGAAGCTCAACTGGAAAAGACCAAGCTAGAGTCAAAGAGTTAGAAGCTATCATCAGCGGGAAACCGCACCTACCAGCAAAAGACAAAGAAAGCTAGGAAATAGATTATATATTGTACTTTTTATTTTTTAAAGTATCGAACTCCAAGTTTCCAATATTAATAAAAATAAAGTTTCAGTATTATATCATTAATGATTGTTGGCCCCTTTTTTAGCATCCGTGTGACACATGCATCACATTTACATACCTGCATCATACTAAGAAAAATGCATGCCAAGTATCAAAGATAGCTCCCAAACAACCGAATCTTCCTAGAAGCCCGATCTGGATTCGCTCAAGACTAAAATGGCAAACATTAGCAACAACAATGACAACCGTAACAACACAAGTGCTGACGCCACCTCAGACCTTAGGATCGTATCCCGGGAACAAACGGTCTAGCAGCTGGCTGCACAAGTCCACCTCCTGATTGAGAGCATTGGCCTCCTTCGCACCACCCAACCAACTCAGGAAGAACACTCAGGGGCAAGAAAGGGGAAAGCAGTGGAAGGTCAGCCTTTAGAATATGAAGAAATCAATTCCCACATCAACCTAGCTTTCGAGTATGAACCGAGAGCTAACCTGGGTCCGACCTCTGATGACATAAAGAGGGAAATAGATGACAGACAAAAGGAGATAGAAAAGAGACTTTTTCAGCAACTGGTTGATAAGATGAAGACAATAGAGGGGCCTGACGGTTTTGAACAAGCCGGGATCACTAGCTTGCTAGCATATGGGGAGGAGGTATACCTCGAGAAGTTCAAGACCCCGGAATTTGAAAAGTACGATGGTACTGGATGCCCCAAGATGCACACAAGGCTGTATGTACGGAGAATGAGCAAATATGCCCAATATGACCAACTTATGATCCAAACCTTTTAGGATAGCCTTACAGGCCCTACCCTCGTCTGGTATGCACACCTAGACTTCAACCAGGTCAATACTTGGGAAAGGCTTGCTCGGGCATTCTATGACCAATACAAGTTCAACTGAAGTTTCCCCTCAATAATCGACCTGGGAAGTCTTCGGAGGAGACACACTGAGTTTTCAAGGAGTATGCTCAATGCTGGAGAGTCAGGCTGCTAGGGTTTAGCCCCCCGATTTTCGAAAAGAGCTGACATTATCTTTGTAACACTCTCGATAAGACCTACTTCTCACATCTGTGGGCCAAACGTCATCTGGCTTTGCAGGGGTAGTGGAAACAGGGTGCCGGATCGAAAATGCCATCACAACAGGCAAACTCCAAAAAATAGATTCTCCCAAGGTCACATCATCACAAAGGCCCTAAGGAGGTAACAAAGCTAAGGAGCTACCGTTAGCATAGTTAACTCCGGCAAAGCAGACAAGGTGGGACCCGCGTAACATTCCAGATGTTAATGATCGTAATCACTCAAGTTTTAAAAATCCTTTCTTTTATCTCTGTTACGATCCAATAGGCAAGTGCACCTATCGATTGTAATAGTATAGAAATATGTTCGGGTATCGTATCCTCAGGGATTAGCAAGTACCATAATAACTCTAAACCTACTATTTTAACCGTACAAAATTGAGATGTTAGTTTTAAATTTAAAATACTTAACAATTCCTATAGCAAATTAAAATAACACAAAAAAACTTGATTACTAAATCCGATAACTAAAAACATACCCTACCCTTACTACTCCTCTTTAATTGTCATGTAACTTCACCTTTCAATAAATAGTTAATAAGCAATAGTTATCTCTAAACCCCCAAGTATCTAACACTAAACTAATGTTCTTTCCAGATTCATTAGCTCCTAATCCCAATCGCTTTGATAAAGATCCCTCTTCTATCAAAAAACCGATTGAATTGCATTTAACACTCTTGAACCCTCAATTAGATCAATTTATCTAAATTAATCTAATTTCGGAAATTCGCGTTCTCTATCCCTAGATTTCATACGAATTCCCTTTTTTTATGCAGATCTATTCAAACAAGAGATTTTCCAATCAACTTCTAAGAAATCAATGCAATTTCAATGCTGGCCCCTACATCAAATTTGCAACAATATATAAAACAACATGAATAAATTCAGAGAATTCCATATTCGTTAAATATGCAAACAATCCAGATTACATGACAACTAGAATTCGTAAGGTTCGGGTATGAAATAAACTAGCCACTCATGATTTCAAGATACATTCAATAAAAAAAAAATGAACAAAACCCCTGTGCATAAACACTTCACAAGATAGGATTTAATCGTTGAAGTTGCTTTTCCTTCCTTAAGCTTTTTCCCCTTCTTCCTCTCTTCTTGGTTCCCTCTCCTTTTTCCTCTGTTTCCCCCACTCTATCCCTTTCTCCGTTCTCTCTCCGTTTTTCTTTTTCTTTTTTTTCTTTCTTTTTTTTCCTCCCTTTAATTCGTTTTCCTACTTCTGCTTTAGGTGCTTTTCCTCTTCTGCACTCCGCCCCCTTGACGTTCCCCCTTCTTCCTGTCCAAGGATACCAAAATCTTGGAAGAAGCTTTTTAAAAGCGGAGTTGCATCAACTACACGGCTGTTGTATCATGGCCGTGTATCTTTTTGTGGCAATTTAAATCAACACACGGTTTTAAATAAAACGGCGGTGTAGAATGGCCTGTATCTTTTGTGGATAAATTCCCAACTCAAAACCGGTTGA
>JBBMOL010003480.1:0-15829 GCA_037954665.1 Laguncularia racemosa | reverse complement strand
TTTGATACGAACACGCCAACGTGTGACGAAACCAATACCAATATGTTCGAATTGCTACCCAAGATGTCCAAACAATCGAGTGGAAACCGCGACCCTTGCCTATAAGTGAGCAAGAACCTTGGTATATTATGTAGAGCCACAATCGGGATGAAAGACCGATTGATAAGTCGGGATGAACGCCACGGAAGAAAATCCGATAAGTTTTAGAGTAGTTCTTTAAAGAACTAAAGAGGAATTCTCTCCAAATGTTTTTCAAACTTGTAGGGTTGTATATTCTATCTATTCTAAACCCTAGGAGCTTTATATTAGGGTTTACAATTCGTAACAAATATGCCCCAAAATGACATAACTTCAATAAGTTGCGTAAAAATAAAAAACAATGACTAAAAGGCCGCGGCATGGGAATGAAGGCCGGCGGCCTTAGAGCCAGCGTTGGAGATATACACGACCGTGTACTTCTAGTCGTGTATCTTTCTGTGGAAATTCTTGACACCATACACGGCCGTACCTTTGAACCTGTATATGACCTGTGTATGATTCTGTGTAACCTCCAGACTCCTACACGACATGCCTTGTAAAGACACGCCCTCTTCAACCCGTATCCGTTATGACTTGTACAAGAGCAAGGGCATTCCCATGGTTGTTCCAATCCTTTCCAACTTCATGATTGCTCCAATCCTTTCCGACTTCATGGACATCCTTTATCAACCCGTTAAGTGCTTCCTTAACCGTTTCGCTCGAGTTCTTATGTTGGTCCAGGTGGCACTTCAAGAGGATCCACATTCCATCTTCTGGCTTGGCTCCCATCTTGGCTCTCATCATTCCCCTCCTCTTGAAAAGGATTTGTCATCAAATCATCGCCTGCATCAAAAGGACTCAAATCAGTAACATTAAATGTAGCACTTACTTGATACTCACCTGGTAAATCTATCTTGTATGCATTATCATTTATGCGCTCAAGAATTTGAAATGGTCCATCCCTTAGGAAGTATTTAGATCGACGCTGCACAGGAAACCGCTCTTTGCGCATGTGAACCCAAACCCAGTCTCCAGGTTCAAAGACAGCTTGTCGACGACCCTTGTTGGCTTGTTTCACATACTGCTCTGTTCTTCGCTCAATGTTTAGCCTTGCCTTCTCATGGATCTGTTTAACAAATTCTGCTTTCTTCTTCCATCTAGATTAAAATACTCAGAAATAGGCAAAGGTGATAAATCCAAAGGAGTTAGTGGATTAAAACCATACACAATTTCAAAAGAAGTAAACTTATAGCAGAATGCATTGTGCGATTATAGGCAAATTCAACATGCGGCAAGCAATCCTCCCAACTTTTAATGTTCTTTTTAATGACAGCCCTCAACAAAGTAGATAAAGTTCGATTTACTACCCCAGTTTAACCATCAGTCTGTGGATGACAAGTAGTAGAAAACAATAACTTAGTTCCTAACTTAGCCCACAAGGTCTTCCAGAAGTAGCTCAAGAACTTAACATCTCTATCCGATATGATTGTTCTAAGGCATACCATGTAATCTCACAACTTCCCTAAAGAACAAATTAGCAATATTGCAAGCATCATCTGTTTTGTGAGAAGGAATGAAATGTGCCATTTTAGAGAATCTATCCACGACTACAAAAATAGAATCTCGACCATGTCTAGACCTGAGTAATCCTAACACAAAATCCATGGAAATATCTACCCAAGGCTCATGAGGAATGGGAAGTGGGGTATAAAGCCCTTGAGGTTGGACTCTAGATTTTGCTTGCTTACACGTGACACAGTGCTCACAAATCCTCTCAACATCTCGTTTCATGTGAGGCCAATAGAAGTGTTCCTGCAATACCCCTAAGGTTTTAGCTACTCCAAAATGTCCCATTAAACCTCCTCCATGAGACTCCCTCACTAGTAATTCTCTTAAAGAACAAATTGGAATGCATAGTTTACTCTCCCTAAATAAGAATCCTTCATGTTTATAAAAATTACCATGACCACTCTTCTCACACTGCACATACTCCTCACAAAAATCTCGATCAGTAGCATACAATTCCTTCATGTGCTCAAAACCAAGCAATCTAGAACTAAGATTAGAGATAAGAGCATACCTTCTAGAAAGTGCATCAGCAACAAAATTCTCTTTACCTTGCTTGTAGTAGATGACATAGGGAAATGTTTCGATGAACTCCACCCAACGAGCATGCCTTTTGTTTAGCTTATGTTGTCCCTTCAAGTACTTCAACGATTCATGGTCAGTGTGGATCACGAACTCTTTTGGCCAAAGATAGTGTTGCCAAGTCTCTAGTGCTCGAACCAAGGCATATAACTCCTTGTCATAAGTAGGGTAGTTCAAGGTTGCCCCACTTAGCTTCTCGTTAAAGAATGCAATTGGTCTTCTCTCTTGCATGAGCACTGCTCCAATACCTAATCCTGAAGCATCACACTCAATTTCAAACGTTTTAGCGAAATTAGGTAAAGCAAGTAATGGCGCTTGAGTTAGCTTATTTTCAAGCGTCTAAAAGGCCTTCTCTTGTTGCTCTCCCCATCTGAAACCTACATTCTTCTTAATTACCTCAGTAAGTGGTGCTGCAATGGTACTGAAATCCTTCACAAACCTCCTGTAAAAGCTCGCTAGTCCATGGAAACTTCGCACATTACCTACATTAGTTGGACTAGGTCATTCTTAGATCACACGAATCTTTTCTTCATCAACCTGTATCCCCTGTGCACTAACAACAAAACCAAGAAACACAAGTTTGTCTGTGTAAAAAGTGCACTTCTTGAGGTTAGCATATAATTGCTCCTTTCGAAGCACTTCTAAAACATCCCTCAAGTGAGATATATGGTCCTCCAAACTCTTGCTGTAAATGAGGATATCATCAAAATAGACAACTACAAATTTGCCAATAAAAGTCCTCAAAACATGGTTCATAACTCTCATAAAAGTACTAGGTGCGTTAGTTAAACCGAAAGGCATTACTAACCACTAATACAATCCATATTTTGTCTTAAATGCGGTTTTCCATTCATCACCTTCTTTCATTCTAATTTGGTGATATCCGCTTTTCAGATCAATTTTGGAAAAGACACTAGACCCATGTAACTCATCTAACATGTCATCTAAGCGAGGAATGGGATGACGATACTTTATCGTGATGTTGTTGATGGCGCGGCAGTCAACACACATTCTCCATGACCCATCCTTCTTAGGCACCAAAATCACAAGCACTGCACATGGACTCATGTTTTCTCTCACGTACCCCTTCTCCATTAATTCATCGACTTGCCTTTGGAGTTCCTTTGTCTCCTCTAGATTGCTCCTATAAACCGGTTTGTTTGGAATCGATGCTTCGGGTACTAGGTCAATCTGGTGCTCAATACCACAAATAGGTGGTAATCCCTTTGGAATCTCCTCAGGGAAGACATCTTCAAAGTCCTGCGCAATAGACACAACCACATTAGGCAAAGAGTTAAATAGTTTGTTAGTATTCAAACAAGTTTCCTTAAAAACCAGCAACAATATAGGTTGCTTCATCACTAACGCTCTCCTCACTACACTCACTCTTGCCACACAACTCTCCTTTTGCAAGGCTGCACTCTCCTTTTCACTCACCACCAAAGTTGATCCCCCTTCAACTTGGTCTCTCACACTCTTTCCAGCCTTCCTCTCTTTTTTTTCCTTTTGATATCGACTTTTGTGTTCCTTTTCTTTCTCGCTGTCTTTTGCGCTCTCACTCTCCCTCTGTTTTTCACTCACCTTATATTTTGCAAAAGACTGTTGTAGCTGCAACTGATCCTCATACACCTGTTTAGGTGTTAAGGGTTTAAGATTAAAGCTTTTCCCTTGGTGAACAAGCGTATACTTATTAGAAAAGCCATCATGAACAACCTTCCTATCAAATTGCCATGACCTCCCCAACAACGCATGACACGCTTGCATCGGCACTACATCGCATAACACCTCATCCTCATACCTACCGATGCGAAAAGCAATCAAGGCTTGCTTACTCACCTTAGTCTCGCCACTATCATTCAACCACTGTAATTTATATGGACTAGGGTGTTTAGTAGTCTTGAGTCCCAGCCTCTCAACAATAAAATTACTCACCACATTGTGCAACTTCCTCCATCAATGATCAAACTACAAATATGATCACCTAGATAACATCTAGTATGAAAGATATTCTCTCTTTGCACCTCCTCTTCTTCCTTCACCTGCACATTCAAAGCTCTCTTCACTACTGCCACTAACCTCCTTATTGCAGGCTCCTCATCATCACTAGCGTCCTTTAATGGAGGCATATCATCCTCTTTACTATCCCCCTCAGTCTCATACTCACCATCATCACGCAGAATCATAACACGCCTATTCGGACATTAACTAGCAATATGGCCTCTACCTTGGCATTTAAAACATCTAATGTCACGATTTCTAGGAATAGAAGAATCAGGTTTACCTTGGTTACCAGGAGTAGAACCCGCTTGCCTCTGCTCTCCTTTTGGTTTGGTGGGTAAAGGCTTTTCTTCCTTCTTCCATTGGTTAGTCTTCCAGGCGGATGAACCAACACCCTGTTGAAACCATGCAGTACTACTATATTTCCTCCTGTGTTGGTTCTCAACCTTTATAGCCATATAAACCATATCTTCCAATTCTACATAATGCTGCAATTCCACGACATTTTGAATTTCTCTATTCAATCCAGCAAGAAACCTAGCCATGGTAGCCTCTCTATCCTCCTCTACATTCGCCCTAATCATAGTAACTTCCATCTCCTTAAAATACTCATCCACACTTCGGCTTCCCTGCCTAAGAGTTTGCAATTTGTTGTGTAATTCACAATAGTAATATGCAGGCACAAACCGCTTCTTCATCACCCTCTTCATCTCTTCCCATAACTCAATAAGTGGTTCGCCATTCCTTCTTCGATTCAACATTAGTTGATCCCACCACACTATGGCATAATCCGAAAATTCAATGGCAGCAAGTTTCACTTTCTTTCTCCCACTATAGTTGTGACAATCAAACACCATCTCTACCTTCTTCTCCCACTCTAAGTACACCTCGGGATCATTCTTCCCTTGAAAGGAGGAATCTTCATCTTTATACTACTCAGTTGATTATCCTCTCTATTCCTATCTCCTCTATCTTCCCAATCCCTAGTTCCTCTATTCCTACCACTATAACCTCTATAACTCCCGACAGAAGGTTCATCAAATTCATCATCAGACATTTCATCTCCACCCCTTTGTACTCTCCTAGAACAACTCTCCCTCTTACGTCCTTGGAAGACGTTTTTAGATTGCTCTAGTCTTTATTCCACCACCTCATGAATTTGTTCCATCCCTCCTGAAACATCCTCTTCATCTCACCCCTCAATGCCTCAATCACTAACCTAGCATCAAACCTTCCCCTCTCACCTTCAAGAGAATGTTGCCTCGACATCGTCCCTGCAGAAAAAGGTTAGCACGGACACAAATATATATATATGATTAAGCCTCATGATACACTCCCTTACGTGTTTCGCTCAAATGATGAAATCACATAGTCACTCGTGTATTCTCACAAGCAATAATGATATCAATTCGCCAATTCCTCTTCTCAATTCTCTTGAAACTAATCCAAACTATACCAATTCCCTTCCGTAGAATTCAACTAGAGAATACAACTCCAGGGCTCGAAATTTTCCTCTTTTTCTTTCAGATTTTTTTTTTGTTGCCTTTATTTGTTGCTCTTGATCACGTTCCTTTTTTTTTGTAACAAAATTGAATAAAAGGCACTACACTTTCAATAGACAATTAACACTATAAAATTGAGTACGAACAATTGATATAAACGATTGGAGTTAGGGTTTTGATGTTACCTTCCTCAAACCGAACTGATGGTTTAACAAACCTAAGCTCTGATACCAAACTGATAGAACCACGCCAACGTGTGACGAAACCCAATACCAATACGTTCAGAATTGCTACCCAAGATGTCAAACAATCGAGTGGAAACCGCGACCCGTTGCCTATAAGTGAGATAAGAACCTTGGTATATTATGTAGACGCCAAATAGGGATGAAAAGACCAATTAATAAGTCGAGATGAACGCTATGGAAGAAAATCCGATAAGTTCTAGAGTAGTTCTTTAAAGAACCAAGAGAGGAATTCTCTCCAAAGTGTTTTCAAACTTGTATGTTATATATTCTATCTATTCTAAACCCTAGGAGCTTTATATTAGGGTTTACAATTCGTAACAATGATGCCCCAAAATGACATAACTTCAATAAGTTGCGTAAAAATAACAAAACAATGACTAAAAGGCCGGCGACATGGGAATGAAGGCCGATGGCCTTGGAGCCGGCGTTGGAGATATACACAACCATATACTTCTAGTCGTGTATCTTTCTGTAGAAATTCTTGACACCATACACGACCGTGTACTTCTAGTCGTGTATCTTTTGTGGAAATTCTTGACACCATACACGGTCGTGCCTTTGAACCGTGTATACGACCGTGTATGATTCTTGTAACCTCCAGACTCCTACACGGTCGTGCCTTGTAAAGACACACCCTCTTCAACTCGTATCCGTTATGACTTGTACAAGAGCAAGGGCATTCCCATGGTTGTTCCAATCCTTTCTAACTTCATGATTGCTCCAATCCTTTCCGACTTCATGGACATCCTTTATCAACCCATTAAGTGCTTCCTTTAATCGTTTCGCTCGAGTTCTTGTGATCGGTCCAGGTGGAACATCAAGAGGATCCACATTCCATCTTCTGGCTTGGCTCCCATCATGGCTCTCATCACCTTTGGTGGTTCAACGGGGGAAACCTCTGGTCTGGTTATCCTGCTAGCCGGAGTCGAGATCTCTTTCCAATCTCTTCCTCAAGATTAGATCGGTGTCCTCTCTTATTTGATCCCTGCAATTCCGTTCCACTCCTCAAGGTAATTGCATTAGCGCTTTGCTTTGGATTTGTGATAGTTTGAGAAGGTAACTTACCTTGAGTTTCTAACCTGTTTATAGAAGAAGCAAGTTGGCTTCCCTGGTTCTCCAAGTTTTGAATGCTCTGCTTTGTCTCATCCTAAAATTGTTTTGTATTAATAGCAAGCGATTTAAAAATTTCCTCAAGAGACATACCTGAATGGAAGGAGCTTGTGGTATTTGGTTTGATGGCCTAGGCTAGAATTGTTGGAAATTTTGTGGTCTTTGCCATATTTGAAGTTAGGATGATCCCTTCTATCCAGGATTATAAGTTTTTCGAGTAGGGATCATATTTCCTCTATGGTTGTCTTGGGAATCCTCCTATAGCATTGGCATGCTCATGATTGTCATCTTGCAATGTGGGGGCACATGTCAGTAGGATGATTAGGGGCAGCAAAAATTCCACAACCCTTCAACTGCTGTGTATTTCCGAAAGCTATCTACTGAACAAGGGGGGTTTAGGTTAGAAATTTGAGGGTTCAAGGTTAGAAACACTTACCTCATTTACCTTCCTTGAAGAAGAATCATGTCTAAACCCAAATTGTTGTGAATTAGCAGCCATAATGGAGATCAATTCCCTAGCTTGACCAGGGGTTTTATTCACTATGGCACCTCCACTAGCGCATCCATCATCTTCCTCTCCATCAAAGCAGCCTTCATAGAAGTTTTTGAATGAGAAGTTGTTCAGATATCCCATATTGTAGACAGCTTGCACAAAGTTGCTTGAACCTCTCCCAATACTCATGAAGAGTCTCAGTACCCCTCTGTTTGATACTACAGATTTCTCTTCTTATGCCAGCGGCTCTAGATGCAAGGAAAAATTTGTCCGGAAGAGCTTCACCATATTGTCCAAGTAGTAATAAGAACCTGGAGGCAAATAAAAACAACCAATCTTTAGCTCTATCACTTAAAAGAAAATGGAAAGGCACGCAACTTGATTTGATCCTCGAGTTTTCCCTTGCGGCCTCATACTAGAACACACTATATGAAACTCTTTCAAATGTTTGTGAGGATCTTCATTCTCAAGACCATGAAAAGTAGGTAGCAAATGTATCAAACCAGATTTTAATTCAAAAGTAACAGCTAATTCGGGAAATACAAAATACAAAGTGGTTGTTGATTTCACATCTGGTGCAACAATTTCTCTTAATGTTCTCTCAGGATTGCCATGTCTTCTTCTTTTTCAGATTCAATGGATGAATCAGACAAATCCATGCCAAGTTTCAATCCAGGGGATGAAGATAATACGGTTTCTTTTTGAACAGCTTAGCTTCTCTTCGCAGTCTCTTAAAAGTCTTCTCAATCTTCTGGATTATAAGTGAGTTCACCTGTATGAGAAAATGAGTCATGCAAGAATAGAAATAAATTTGACACCAATCCCCAGTAACGGCGCCAAAAATTTGAGGGGTGTCAAATCTAACAAAATTAAAAACCTACTCCTAAACAATTATATAATTTTATATGAAAGTGAGTAAGGTCGTATCCACAAAGATTGGTTAAATTATTTCTATTAAAAGCAAATAGAGAGAAAAAGAAGAATGGGGGTTTTGTTTGTAAATTCAAATAAAACTGAAATCAGATAATAAAATTTTATAATGATGAAAGCCAACCAAAGGAATCATTATAGTTTAATTCATAGAACTTATTATTGATGCAATATTTTCTTTTTCTTCATCTAAGATAAACTGGTTATATTTATTTAAAAGATCTAATAACCTATCTCTCCTTACTTTCTTGATAATCAAAACAAAGCTCTTTGATTAATTCTCTTATTGATTAAACAACCCCAAACAAGCTCTTAGGATTTAATCTATCAATAGCATTAAAAAAAAGAGAGACTACCAGTTCATGCCAATAGAATTATAAGATAACTATTTAAACAAAAATTATATATCTCCATAACATGAATTTGACTATCTATTCTATAATCAAACATGTTATTGTGTCACAAAAAATTTGAATTATCAAACAATTACGGATCTGACGTTCTAATTGACAATATATTAACTTGCTAATTGAATGAAAAAGCTCTAATTCATCCAACAAACAAGATAATAATAACAAAAATTTAGAAGATATATAAATACCCAAAAATAAAGAATAGAATAAAAACAAATCAATTAGATCTCACAATTCTTGAACTAAACTTTTGATTTATCCTTTGGCTAGAAAATAGTTTAGCCACATATGTTCATAAACTAAAAAAAATCAAAGAGTGAAAAAAAAATGAAAAGACTTTGTTTCAGGTGTCTCCTGCTTTTTCCCATTCGGTTTTTTTCACTCCTCAACTCCCTCCTTTTGGAAAACGAAGAGATATATATAAGAAAACCGAAAGATCTCCTGAAACGGCCAAACTTATCCATATACACGGTCTCAACTCATGGTTATACACGGGCCGTGTATTTAAATCGTGTAAGCTTCTATTGGTTCTTCAAGCTAAACACACGGCCGTGTACTTTAACCGTGTAAGCTTCTATTGGTTCTTCAAGCCAGACACACGGTTGTGCTCTGGAAATACACGCCCGTGTACTTCCCTTGTACGCCAGCAGTGTAAATTCTTGACTTTGATCCAAATTGTAGATGACTTCTCTAAATCACTTGAATTAGCACTCTTGATTCCATTAAACCTGATTTATCACCGTAATAAAATTAAGTACCATTTCCTTATGATTTATATAAAATCAATAATAAATTAACACAATTCATACTATAAAGATTGGTATAAATGGCTCTATCATATGTTCCTACAGCCCAAGAAGAAACACAAGCCAGAGGTGTTAGAGGCAGGAAGAAAGAGAAGCCAAGCAACACCCAGATGCGCATTCCACCCCTCCAACAATCATTCAATAAGCAACTACCATTCTAAGAGCCAAGGATAAGCGAAGATGACATTAGCAATGGGAGCCCAACTCTTCGCACGTCCAAACAGCATCCAGCTCTCAATAATTGGTTCTGTTATCCTATCGATAGCACTAGGTCAGCTCAAGGATAGGGAACAATTGTTAAACAATTTTTTGAGACTTCTTTACATAATTCAATAAATTACAATTTGTCTTGCTTATATATATATATCTACTTTCATTTCACTTCACCCAAATTTCCTACCATCGAACGTCAGGGACATTTCGCCCAGGTAAGAAATGAAAACATTGATATCGTTTCCAACACTACTGGGTTAGCCGTTGGAGGCGATGTCCTTGACCACGAAATAATACAAGAAAATTGGCAAAAACATGAACAAAGTAGAATTTCAATCGACGAGCTGGTAGAGACAGTAAATCTATGAAGCATTGAGAAACCTAGAAACCTCAAGATTGGGACTAGTTTAAGTGCCAAGCAAAAACGTGAGATGATTGAGCTGTTAACTGAGTATGCAGATGTGTTTGCCTGGTCATATGGCGACATGCCAGGATTAGACCAATCAATAGTGGTTCACAGGCTTCCCATAAGGGAAAATGTCAAACCTAAAAAACAGAAATTGAGAAGATTTAGGCCTGACATCTTACTAAAGATTAAAGAGGAAGTCAAGAAACTACTAGAAGTAGGGTTCATCGAAGTATCTGACTACCCAGAATGGGTAGCTAATATAGTCTCCGTTCTGAAAAAGAATGGAAAAGTATGCGTATGCGTAGACTTCCGGGATTTAAACCAAGCGACACCAAAAGATAACTTTCCCCTACCTCACATTAATGTTCTAGTGGACAACACTACAGGAAACCATCTTTTCTCATTTATGGACGGTTTCTCAGGATATAACCAGATAAAAATGGTTGAAGAGGATAAAACCAAGATGACTTTCATCACAACATGGGGGACTTTCTGTTACAAAGTCATGCCCTTCGGCTTGAAAAACGCTGGGGCAACGTATCAGAGAGCCATGGTCGCGATACTTCATGACATGATGCATCGAGAAGTCGAAATATAAGTCGACGACATAATAGCCAAGTCTAAAGAAGAGAAAGCCATACAGATATCCTGAGAAAGTTGTTAAGCGATTGAGAAAGTCCCAGCTCAAGTTAAATCCAGAGAAGTGCACTTTCGAGGTCACAACGGGCAAATTGTTAGGATTTGTCATAAGCCGGGAAGGCATTAAAATCGACCCTGACAAAGTAAAGTCTATATTAGAGCTACCTTCCCCACGCACTGTCAAAGAAGTAAGAGGTTTGCTGGGAAGGTTGAATTATATAGCTCGTTTTATCTCACAGCTCACAGATAAATGCCGCCCACTATTCCGTCTATTAAAAAAGAATGCCGCGGTAGAATGGGATGACGAATGTGAAGAAGCATTCAGGACGATCAAAGACTATCTCATAAAGCCTCCAGTCTTTATAGTCCCAAAGCAAAGGAAGCCCTTATTCTTATATCTCACGATGCTCCCTGAATCCATAGGGTAGTGTTGGGGCAAAAAGATGAAGAGGGAAGAGAACGTTCCATATATTATCTAAGCAAGAAATTCACAAACGGGGAACAGAGGTATTCAAAAGTAGAAAGGGACTTGCTGTGCTCTGATTTGGGTCATGCACCGGTTAAGGTAATATACCCTTTACTATCACATTGAGTTGCTGACAAGACATGATCCTCTAAAGTACTTGGTAGAGAAACCCGTTTTGATAGGAAGAATCTCTAAATGGAAAATGCTCTTATCGGAGTTTGATATCACATACATAAATCAAAACTCAATGAAAGGGCAATCTTTAGCTGACCAATTGGTAGAACACCCAGTCGAGGGAGATTCCCAAGAGCCACAAGTCTAATTCCCTGATGAAAATATATTAACAGTGGAAGGTACACTAGTAGAGGATTGTGGGATAGACGAGAACCCTAAGTGGAAGATGTTCTTTGACGGAGTCGCCAACGTATTCGGTTATGGGATCGGGGTAGTGTTGATATCCCTAGATGGAACACAATTCCCTTCAGCAACAAGTCTCACATTTCCATATACTAATAAATATCGCGGAATATGAAGCATGCATCCCCGGCCTCAAAATGGCTTGCCAAATGGAAATCCGTGAATTAGAAATATACGGAGATTCATCACTTATCATATTATAGACAAGAGGGGAATACAAGACTAAAACCCCAAACTGGTGCCATACCATCAACATTTGACAGAGCTAATAGAAGAATTCAAGACAATCACTTTCACATATCTCCCAAGAACTCAGAATCAGTTTGCAGATGCGCTTGCCACACTAGCATCTATAATTCAGATAACAGGGGGAGTCGAAGTCCAACCATTGAAAATAGACATCGAAAATCGGCCCGCCTACTGTTTGGTAATTGAAAAAGTGCAAGATGATAAACCCTGGTATCACGACATTGAGACTTTTCTCCAAGAAAGCAAATACCCTGAAATGGCTAGCAAAAATAACCAAAGAACACTCAAAAGGTTAGCAAGTCATTTCTTATTAAGTGGGTTTGTGCTTTACAAAAGATCGCTTGATACCACCCTGCTAAGATGTGTGGATAGAAATGAAGCATTTGAACTGATGAAAGAAGTGCATGAAGGGGTATGTAGACCTCATATAAACGGCTACATGTTGGCCCGAAAAATCATGAGGTTGGGTTACTATTGGTTAACCATGGAATCAGATTGCATCAAATACGTCAAGCACTGTTGTAAACACCCCATTTTTGCCCTAGGAATGAATAATAATTGATAATAATCAATTCTTATTTTTTTTCAATTTTTCTAATTTTTTCCTAATTTAGCATAAATAATTAAAAATATTCAAAAAAATAAAAATAAATAGGAAAAAACATCATTTTGAAAAATGTTTTCAAAAATGGCAATAATAAATAATAAATAATTTTTACAAATTTTGAAATTTCAAAAATACAAAAAAAATAAAAAAATCGCATTGCATATATGCAATTTGCGAAATTAGAAAAATCAGGAAAGTGGGCTAGCCCAGCTAGTCCGGACCACGGGCTAAGGCGCGCGCGCGCGCGGCGGGGGGGGTGGGGGGTGGTGGTTCGGTCGCAGGTTCGAATCGCGGGGGAGGTAGTTTCCGCGTTTTGCATTTTCTTACTTATCCAAGACACTGGAGCATCCGATTGGCTGGAGGAAACACACGCACCGGGCGCGTGATCGTCTTTACCTCGGCCCGAGATCGCCGGCGGAAGAAAAAATTCGCATTTTGGCCGTTTCAATCCGAATTTTTTTGCACAAATCCAACAGATCTTCAACAGAATTGAGATAAAACATCATCCAATTAGAATCAAATCTCAACAAATCAAAGGATTTGCACGATCGGAGTTGGTTTATTTAAACCGTCGATCCGATTTGCTTCTGATCCACGCAAAAAGAGATATAAAATTGAGCGTGAATAAATACCGGCAAGTGTACCGGATCGATCAAGTAATATAGTGAGAGAAGAGTGTCGAACCACGAAGATTGATTAAGTAATAGACCTTTATCAATTTCTACTATTATTAGGCAATGATATTTGATGAGAATTGAATGAATTATACTAAATGCTTAAAAAGAAATTGTGTTTGAAAAATGATGAATTGATGATGGGAAATAGAATCCACCCTAATTCTACTAATCATATTGCCTTCAGTTATAATAACTCATAGCTATATGGATTTTCACAAGAAATTAAACAAAACCTTAATCCTTTATTAAGTGTTAAAGTAATGTTACCTCAATTTAATTTAATAGCTCCCGCTAATTCAAATCAAATGAGGATTCTAATTCACAATCATAAATTTCCCAATTATATGATTGCCTATATCTTTAAAATAATTTCTCCTAATCCCTTAGTGAAAAATTTAATAAAAATATTGCATGAAACACTTAGGTCAATTTCTAATAAAATTCAATAACGCTGCTTCCACATGAATTATTAAATCTTACTTAGGAATTCCTGATAAAACCTAAATTTCTCTTTCGAGTCATTTACATTTCTATGCATTGATTTCAATTACAAAATACAATTCATAGCAGGACTTCTTATATGAAAATTCCGCATATCTACATTTCCTATAACATGAATACAATGATCATTTTAGTTTGAATTATGGCTTCATCATATTTCCCACAAGGATGATTTAGAACATTATAGTATGAATTGCATAAAAACAATTGAAATAAATAGGTGCAATGGAATTCATAATTGAACAACAAGAATAAACTGATAAATTGGCATAAAAGAAAATAAAGTAATTGAAAACAATAGCTATAATCTTCAAGAATTCAGCAAAATAACTTTCTTTCTTCAAACTAAAATTTGGAATAACATGAAATGTAAAGGAATTAAAGAAAACATAAAATCCTAAAGTTCGTAAGGGAATTCTAATGATTTCAAAGAAAGACAAGGATGCTAAACAAAGAATCAAAACAAAAGGATTCTCAAACAAAAGGGATTCTAAACAAAAGGGGATTCTAAACAAAGGGGATGCTCCAAGGTTCACACAAGGGGCCTATTTATAGATCCAAAGAGGAGGGGGATAAGGTTGATCTGATGAGGATTTGAGTCAGCAAATTAAATAAGATACGATTTTGGAGAGATTTTTGCAATGGATATCCGGGAGTATGAAGGCCGGTTCAAGGCCGGCTCAAGGCGGCGGCCTTGAATGTAGGCCGGCTTTAAGGCCGGCGGCTTTAATGCTTTTTAAGGCCGGTTTAATATAGGCCGCTCAAGGCCGGCTCAAAGCAGCGGCCTTGAATGTAGGCCGGCCCAAGGCCGGCGGCCTTTATTGCAATCCTCCGCTCGCTTCTTCAATTTTGTGAAAAACTCCTCCAATTAAATTGTAATTTACTTTTGGGGTCCTCAAAACCTGTATTTTCACAATAAATACCATTAAGTATCATTTCTTTATATTTTCTTATAATATTGAAATAAATTTAATATAAGTCCAAAAGAAAATATAAGTATAATGTGATCTTATCAACATCCCCATACTTGAACTTTTGCTTGTCCTCAAGCAAAATAATTGATTTAAACAAGAGAAATCCATCATTGAACTTCTGGTGCCCATTGTTCTAACCATACTGAAATTTGTAACTAGTATATCTAGTTGAAATTTAGTAGTTAATCTAAATACAACAGATTTTTAATCCCAGTGTTTAACAATAGAAAACAATACTTAGTCCATAAGGAAAAACATTCATTTAAACTTCATTGGTTATTAGCAAGTATCATCTCCCTCATTTTACTTCTCTAAACAAGATAACAAGGAGTGAAAGCATATGGTATCCATTTTTTTTTCCTAGAATTTCCCCTTTTTTTTTTTTGCCTTAATTGACAGCGGAGTGAGACTTCACTCTTCTGAGGGACCAAAGCTCGCCCATGTCAACCTGGTTTTCATTAAGGTACTAAATTTTTGCCTTTCCGCCCTTCTCGTTATTGTGAGTTCATTGAGTCAGCACATCTGGGCTAATCGCCTAAGTGACCAGGTTTTAAAGGGACCCCTACGAACTCTTCCTCACACTAACATTTAAGATTGGATACTCTTAACTCACTTTCCTGAGTTATTGGAGTAAAGGCTCTTTTTTTTTTTTTAAGGGATCACTAAGTAAAATATTTCATTTACCTCTTTCACTAGGTGTTAAGGGATTCTCAAAGAAATTTCAAGAGAGATTTTTTCCCAACCAATTTTTCCTTGAAGTAAACTTGCTTGTTTTTTTCAACTTAAGGACTCAATCTCAAGTTCAAAGGCTAAACATAAGGTAAACCCTGTTCTCTATAGATTTTACTATTAAATTTTAACTATGTAAACTAGTCACAACAGTTGGCGGTAGGGCACCAATCTAAGTCAATTTCAGGATTTCAATTTTTAAAGGGCATAAATAAAGATGGATTTGTAAGCTCATGATGTGTGCAATCATTATACTTCTACATTTATAATCCCTTCCCCCCACTT
>JBBMOL010003479.1:0-15838 GCA_037954665.1 Laguncularia racemosa | reverse complement strand
CGCAATGCTCAGATTTTTCTTGCAATGGGGGGACACTTGGGTTTGGGGATGATTAGGAGCAGCACAAATTCCAAAAGTTTTCACCTGCTGTGTATTTAAAAAGGCTTTCTGTACAAAGGAGTTGGGTTTTGAATTTGATGTTCAAGGTTAGAAACACTTCCTCATTTACCTTCCTTGAAGATTTATCAGCCTATACCCAAATTTTTGGAATTAGCGCCATAATGAAATCAATTCCCTCTTGCCCGGGGGTTTTATTCACTATGGCCCCCTCTACACAGCATCCAATCTTCCCTCTCCATTGGAAGCACCTTTATGAAGTATTAAATGAGAAGTTTTTCAAATACCATGTTGTGGACCGCACAAAGTTTCTTGAACCTCCCCAATATCATGAGAGTTTCCTTTCCCCCTTTGTTTTGATCCACAAATCCTTTTTTATACCAGGGCTCGGGGCCGGGGGAAAAATTTGCCCAAGAAGAGCTCACCATATTTGTCCAAGGGTTATATGAGTGCCAAATTTCCCAAGTTTAAGCCAATAAAAAGAAAAAGGAAAACATTAAATTCACAAAACAAAAAAACCTTCACTTGACTAGGAAAATTGCGGAAATCATAAGGCAAGGGAAAGAACCCAAAGAGCTTAATTGCTATTATCAATAAAAACAAGTAATCTTCATCAAATAAAAAACAATTGGAATTGAAACCCACGTGAATCAAATCAAAAAAAATCAAATGGGTCAAACGCAAATTCAACCCCCTTCCTTCAACTACCAAATTTCATCCACAAAAAAGAGAATGATACTATATAAAACATAATCAATCCTATAACAACTTTGATCACGAATTTCATTAAAACAAGTCCAACAACATCCAAAAAAACCCTAAAAAGACTCACTAGAAAAGAAATAAACAAAAACAAAATGTCGATATTCTCCGATTTTCTTTGTTCACTCCCAATTTCAATTCTTGGGATTGAAAATTGAAAAGAAAATTTTTGGAATTGGGAAAAACCCAAAGCCCTCTCAAAAAATGTGAAGTGTTTGTTTGCAAAAATAAGCCCCCAAACCCCTCTTAAGCAAGTTTTTATATTGAAACCCTGGGTTAAAAATGCTCAAAATTTAAAATTTTTGCCATTTTTAAGGTGGCTATCCCAAAATAAAATTTAAAAGGGAAAATAAAAGTGTCGCAAAACCACAAAAAACAAAATAGTTCATAAAAGAAAAATACAAAAAAAGAAAGCTTTTCAAGATGTGGGTTTTTCTATAGGATCCATGGGCCCAACTCATCCCCGGTTCAGGCGGTCCATGGAAAACCCCACATTGGTTTAAGTGAGTTTACCTTTGCCGAAAGCATGATAAGTATTCCTTTTGGGTAAAAATCTGAAAAAAAAAAAAGGTTCGTAATGAATAATTCCAGATCGATTTGCTCAAAATGGGTCCCATCCCCAAATTCGAAACCCTTTAGTTATTGCCCAATGAAGTCTTGTCGGATTTTGTTTCCCTATCTCTCCTCAGGCCTCAAAAAGATTTGCCCCCTTTTGGCAGATAAAATGCTGAGGGGGACTCTATTTTTTAAAAAAAATCATTGAAGAAGTATCTCTACAGAATCCCAATATCTAAAAACCATAGTAGGTGATTTTTTTCTCTCCCCCTTTCTAGGTTTTATCTCATCTGAAACCCAAAAACAAGGACTCATTATTATGGGGTCCCCCCTTCTCAACCCATTCCATTGAGTTTGTTTCCCTTTTCGACTCATCTATATGATGCGATCCTTAGGGTCTTCTAATGGTTGGCCCATTGCTCTTTACTCTCTGAAACCTCTGAAGGTGAAAAACTGTCTCGAAAGTTTGGCCCCTAATGATTGACTCATTGACTCTGTTCATCAACAAACCTTTTTCCCCTTAGAGACGTTATTTTGAATAAAACCCTTCTTAGCCTCGATGGTCGTTTAAATTTCTTTTTGGGACTTATGGACCTTAAAGGGTGGCATAGGTTCAGATAATTCGTTTCCCCTCCTTTTAAAAAAAAATAGTATTTCAAAGCCACATGTAGACCTCCTGTCATAAACCAAGGTACTAAGAAAAATTAGATCACCATGGGCAAGTACACATTTAAATTTTCATCACAAACTTGTCCCCTAACTGAAGGTACCCTGCTTTTTGGTAAAAACAACCCCCTTGATCTTTAAAAGCCTGTAGTTATAAGGTTTGGATGTGGAATAGTTGAAGTTTTAGCTTGTCCCAAACGATGCAGCTAACATTAGTAAACCCCACCATCTATTATTAGGACACACAAATTTCTTGAAACCTACAAGAAGTGTGGAAAAAATTTCCCTTTGTTTCCTTCTTACTAGAAAAGTACTTAAGAGCGTCGCAATACTTTAGAATTGAAGCATTTCCTAGAAATTGTGGAACATAAATAAACACGTAAAATATTCCCACTCCTTTTAAGTCACGGGCAAAAAATTTACTTTCCCGGTCATCCACGACAAACAAAGCAACAACAACAATAATATGTTTATTTCCCGCAAAAACAAGAGGGGATATTAAATAGAAATAGACTTAACTTCCACGGAAAAAAAAATGAAAAAAAAAAGCTAATAATTTTGACTTCCCCAAAATAAATTCCAAATCCACTTGGGAAAAATTTTAATTGAATTAAATAACTTCAAATTGGTAACAATGAATTCAAATTCAAATGGCAATCTTTAACTCCCCAACCCAAAATTGATTTTTTTAAAATTTCAAATAATTTCCTTACTAACAAACTATTTAATCGCAAATTAACCCCCCAAATTTCAAAATTACCAAGGGAAATCAAAGAAAACAAACAACAAAACCCCTTACGCCACAAGCAAACCCGGGTAAGGTTTTTGGAAGTTTTGAAATTTCCCAAAAAAATTTTAAAGAAAAACAAACTTTGTATTTTGCTTTTCCCCCGTAAAATTAGTGACCACAAAATGATTTTAACCTCCAAAACCAACCCCAACAATCAGAAAATCAAACCCAAATCCAAGGTAATTTCAAAACTAAAACAACAAAAACACAAATTGTTTTTTTTTCACTTTTAACCCAATTGATGACATTTCCCACAAAATTAAATACAACCAATTCCCCCTTTCCTAAAATGTTCTCTGATACCAAAAATGATGTCCCAAATTCCAAGCTTAAGCACAATCAAAAGAATAAAGGGAAAAAAACCCCTTAAATTCACAAAACACAAAAGGGGTTCACTTGTGGTAAATGCGGAAATCATGGAAAGGAAAATGAAATCAAAAAAGCCTAATTCTATTATCAATCCAAACAAGAAATTCTTCATCAAATAAAAAAAATTTGGGAAATTTTGAAACCCACGTAAATTTTAAATAAAGAAACAAAGGGGTAAAAACCAAATTCCAAACCCCCTCCTTCAACTTCCAATTCATGCCAAAATAAAGAAAATGATATCATATATCAACATAATCAATCCTAAAACAAGCTATTGATCCGAATTTAAAATTTTAAAACAACCCAACAACATCCAAATCAACCCTAGATATACTCACAGAGAAGAAATGAAAACAACAAAGTAAAATCGATATTACTCCGATTTTCCTTTTGCACCTCCACAATTTAAACTTTTTGGGGATTAAAAATTGATAAGAAAATTTTGGGAAATTTGGGAAAAAACCCAAGCCCTCTCACGAAATGTGAAGTTTTTTGTTCTGCAAAAAATGCCCCCAAACCCCTCCTTAGAAAGTATTATACTTGCTACTCCGGGGGTTTAAAAAGTGTCAAAATTACAAGTTTGCCCTTTTAAAGGGGGTACCCTAAATGAAAAATTTCAAGGAAATAAAAGTGTCGCAAAAAACCAAAAAAAAACTAAAAAGTTCATAAAAGAAAAAAATACATAAAGAAATGCTCTTTAAATGCCGGGCTTCTATAGGATCCATCGGCCCACTCATCGCCGGGTTTGTTTGGCCATGGATAACCCCACAAGGGGTTTAAGTGGTTTGCCATTACCCCGTAAAGCATTAAAATATTCCCGTTGGAGTTTTAAAATACATGAATAAGTAAAAGAGGGTTTGTAAACAAATAATTCCAGGGCATTTTTCAAAAAAGGGTCCTATCGCCCGATTCGAATCCCTTTTGTTATTGCCCAATGGTCTTTTTCGGATTTTGATTCCCATAAATTTTGAAACCCGGGGGCAAAAAAAACAACCCAAACTTTAGCTCTAGTACTTAAAGGAAGGAAAAGGTAACTTGATTTGATCGTTGGATATTCCTTGCCCTCATGCTAGAACACACTAATGAAACTCTTTAAAAAGTTTGTGGGATTTCTTCTCGACCATGAAAGGTGGGTAGCAAAAGTTAAAAACCGGATTTCAACTAAAATCATACCCAAATTCAGGATATTAAATTACAAAGGGGGTTGTGATTACATCCGGTGCAGCCAATTCTCTTAATGTTCTTTAAGATTTGCATATTTTTCTTTTTTCAAAATCATGGATGAATTAGCAAATCCGATGAAAAGTTCATCCGGGGGATGAAGATGTGGGTTTTTTCTTTTTGATGCAGCCTATTTCTTTTCATGTCCTTAAAAGTTTTCTCAAAACTTGGTTTAAAAGTGGTTCCCCTGTTGAGAAGAACGAGTCATACAAGAAAGAAAAAATTTGACACCAATCCCGGCAACACCCCAAAATTTGATGGGGGTCAAACCCAACAAAAATAAAAAAACCCTAGACTCCTAGACAATTATAGATTTGTGTATATATGAGTGGGGTCGTATCCATAGGATTGGTTAAAAATTTTCTATTAAAAAAAATTAGAAGGAAAGAAAAATGGGGGGGTTTTTTTTTTGAATCAAAATAAATTTAAATCAGATATAAAACGAATATTAAAAAAGCTAGCCCAAAGGGAAACAAGTTTTAATTCTAGGAAATTTATCCGTGCAATTTTTCTATTTTATCCAAGAAATGGTTATAGTTATTAACAGCTCTTAACCTATCCCCGTACTTTCCTTTATAATCAAAAAAAGCCTTGATTATTTTCTTATCGATTAGACAAACCCTAAAAGCTTTTTAGGGTTTAATTACAATAGCATTAAAAACAAGAGAGACCCAATTCATGCATAATTATAAAAACCTATTTAAAAAAAGATTATATCTCCATAACATGAATTTGATACTATTTTATAATCAAAATGTTATTGTGTCATGAAACTAGAACTATCAAAAAAATTTGGATTTGGTATAGTTACAATATTTAACTTAATTTATAGAAGAGCTCAAATTTATCAATCAACAAAGATAATTTGACAAAAATTCCAAAAGATATATAAATATCCCAAAACAAAGGAGAATAAAAGTAACTAAATTTGATCTCCAATCCCGGGAAAAATTAATTCAATGATCCTTTGCTAGAAAATTTGCTTTGCTACACTGTTCTCTCAAAACGAAAAATTAAATGAAAACAGAAAAAAACTTTTTTGCCGGGTTTTCCCCTTTCTCTGCCTTTGCTTCTTTCTTTTTGTCCAAAAGCTAAAATTTTGTCCTCTGGGTTGGTTCTATTTAATTGTTAAAAGGGAAAGGAGAAGTCTTTAGTGAAGATACGAATATATCTTTCCTTTTTTCAAGTTTTTCTCGAGAAAGGGAATAATCGTCACCTGGCCCCCCAAAACGGCCAATTCAAGCCCTGCCTTCCTCTGTTTTAATTCACATATCCATCCGTGTTCAGTGTGGCCACGCTTTTCCCCCACAGCCAGATCTCAGGGTGCCCCTTTCCCCTGGTCGAGTTCCCCAAATTTCTCATTCTTTTTCGTTATGGGCCGGCTTCCACCCCGGCTTCTCCCCGGCTAGATCACAAAGCCCTGCCCCTCTCTGTTTATAGTCCCTTTTTCCCCCTTCTTTTTAATGTTGGCCGGTTTTACCACGGCAGATCACAAACCTGCCTCCCCTGTTGATTCTTCAAACAATACACGGCCAGGATTTTAAACCGTGTTTTTATGTGTTCCAAAACCCAAAATCAGGCCGTGTCTTAAAATACACCCATGTACTTTCCTCCGGGGGTGTAAATCCTTGTTTTTGATCCAAATTGTAGATGCTTCTCTAAATCATTTAAATTTGCACCCTTTGACCCCTTTAAACCTGATTTAGCCCTAATAAAATTAAGTCCTTTTCCTTATGATTTCTATAAATCAATAAAAAATTAAAAAATTCATCTAAAAAGATTGAGTATAAAAGGGCCTAAAATGCATCTGAACCGTATGTGTCAAGAATTTTGTAGGCTTGTTTTGAATGTTAAAAAAATGAAGATTGTCTAGCTATTATACTCCTTTTGGAGTGGGGGAGGGGAAAAAGTAGGTTTTGTAGAGGGGTGAGAATAGAAAAACATGATAGGGGGAATTTCAGCAAAATTTGGTTTAGAGATGATAGAATTTTACATTATTTTGGGGCAACTGGCTATCAAAATTAATCCACCATTAATGTCATAACATGGTGGGAAATTTAATTACTAGGGGGTGGAATTTTGAAAACAAGTTTGAAGTGCAAAAAAACCCCCTAGATTTCCTCTTATGAGATGTGGGGGGAAAAAATTCTAAATTTATCTGTTGAAGCAATGTATGTTAAGATGAAGGAGAATCAATAGTGAGGGGGGGAAATTTTTAAGTGTTTTTAGAAGATCCCCTTGGTTTACCCCAACTAAGGAAAATTTAAAAACAACATCGACTTGGGACAGGGTACATATGTGGGAAACAGCTTGGAGGTTGAGATGGGAACAAAAAACCGACAAACCTATCATTGGACAAAAAAGAGGGATTTTAAATCTGGAATGGGGCCCATTTTCAAGCAGACAAACCTCGGAATAAATTTTTATCTAACCCCTTTTACTTATTCATGAAATTGTTATCCAACAGGTATGCTTATTTTGGTTTCACAAGGCGATGGATAAACTCCTAAGACTCACTTGGGGGTTTATCTATGGACCGCCTGAACGGCATGAGTTGACCGACGGATTCCTTTATGAAGCTAGCCTCCCGAAGATTATTTTCTTACTTGTTTTTATGTTTAAAAAAAAACCATTTTTTTGTAAGTTTAGGGGACTTTTTATTTGGTTGTATTTACCTTTGGCCCGGCCACCCTATAGTGGCATAGTTGTGTTTTTTTAGTCATTCTAACCCTAAAGGGGCAAGTATAAATACTTGAAAAATTGGGGTTTTTTTGAGGAGTTTTTTGTTTTTGAGAAAAAAACCCCCCTTTTGCCGGAGAAGAGTGCCTTTAAAGCAATTGTTTATCAATTTCCTTTAGTGAAATTGTGGCGAGTGGGCTTGGATTTGTTGTGTGTTATATCAAAAAATTACAAGTTGATCCAAATTTCCCAAAACTGTGATCATATCTGGTGAGGATTATTTACTTTTTTGACTTTTTGTTTATGAAATTGGGGTTTTTAAATTTTCGAAATTTGAAAAACCTTTGAATTGTTTGAATCCATTTCGTTTTCCCTTCTAGAATCGTCATTGATATATTGTAATTCATCACATTTGGAATTTCATTTTAAAATTTGGGGCTTTTCCTTGTTTTGGCGTGGTATCATTGACAATTCATCCTTTTAGGATTGTGTTTGACCCCCCTTAGGCACATCTATTTTGGGATCAGAGCAAGGGTTTAAGAGGAGGGGATTGTTGCAATTGGGATTTTAAAAAAAATTTGGTTACTTATTGCGGGATTGTTTAAAGGTTTAAAAGGGGAGGGATTTTTTGAATTTTGAGATTTTTGATCTTTAAATTGTTATCTTCCTATTGCCGTATTTGCTTAGGGTTAAAGGCAGGATTGTGCAATTAGGATTGCCCTTTTGTTTCCCTTTTTGCCGAAAATTTTAATTAAAGGTTTTTAAGGGGTTTTTGTTGTTTGAAGTTTTGGGAATTGAAATTTTTTGGTTTTACCTTTGTGAACCGAATTGAAAGGGGAGGGGAAAATTGGGATAAAGGAATTATTTTTTTTTTTGTTAATTGTTTTACGTGATTGTCCTTTTTTAAAATTGAGGATTAATTAAATTGTTTGTATTGGTACTAATTGGCGTGAGTATCTTATTTGGGGAAGTTGAAATTTGTTTTGAAAGGACATCTTGTTTAATTTTTTTCTTGCTTCCCGTGAAGGGAAAAGGGGGGAGGCAATTTCGGAAGTGAAAATTGTTAGAAGGGAATTGTTTTTTTTTTTTTTGCATTTTTGAATTCAGAATTGTGGAGGATTTTTTCAATTTTCCAGATTTGTTATGTTAAAAAAGGAAGTTATTTTTTCAAACAACATTAAGAGTAAAGGGTTAATTTGCTTTTTTAAATTTTAAAAAATTTTGCATCTTACCAAATGTGGGGAGTTGCAATTAGGAAGAGGATTGATTTTAAAAATTAAAATGCTCCTTTCTTATGTTATTTGGGTTTAAAAAATTGTGTTAAAGTGGCAAAGTGCACCGTGAGTGTGAGGAGGTATATGGTGTTGTGTGTGAAAATTGGGAAAGGGGAAAGTTTTTAAATTCCAGATTGAATTTTCGTGGAAGAAGAGGAAACAATTTAATGAAAAACATTTACTTCAAATAGTTAAGTGTATTGAAAATTTTTTCATTTGAATTTTAAATTTTATTCTACCATTTGGGGCAAAGTTGCATTAAAGGGTGTCATTGTAAAAAAATTGTTTTCCCTATTGTGGAAGGTTAGTTTTGTTGCCGTTTTTGTTGTTGTTGCAATTTTAAAAAAGCCCATTAGTTAGTTTTGTTGTTCCCACCTTGGGAAAGGGAAGGGTTGCAACTATTCTTTTGCGTAATTTTGTGGTTGTGTGTAAAGGTATAAGTGGCAGTGGTTTGGGTTTTTGGGGTGAATTGTTTTTGGAAGCAATGTGCTACAATTACTGCATTTAAATTTGGGACATCAAAATTTAAATTTCATCCCCAAAAAAAGTCTATTAATAGTGTGAAGGAGGAAAGATGATGTAGCAATATCGAATTTGGGGGGGTTAAGGTTCTAATGTTGCAGGGGGAGGACCTTTGTGAACCTTGGGCCCTTGAAAACTGTTTTACATTAGCAACAAGGATTGATGGATGCTTGCCACCACCCCAGTGAACCCTTCAGGAGCCACCTAGAGCAAAAGGGGGATTTTCATGCCCTTTAAAAGATAGAGTTTGGGAATTTTTGGGCTTAAACCCTTCCCCAAAAAGGAATTTTAACCACCTAGAGGGTCAAAATGGCAGAGCTACAAAGCCTTCACTTTAAAAAATAAGGGTTCACAGATAAAGATGTCAAAAAAACCCCCTGTGCCCAAAACCTTCAGAGGGTTTTTAAGGTTAATGATCAGTTGGGCCAATTGTTGAGATTAGAGATAGCATAAAGGGATGGGCAGAGGAAACAAACCGTTTGGGAAAAAGTTTTAATAGAGGAAACATCAGTCGATAATGGTTTGTTTTTTTTACAGGAGGATACTCCTAGAGAGAGGAAAAAAACAATAATTTTTTTTTTTTTACTTAGTATTTCAGATATTGGGATTTGTAGAGATACTCCTTCAAGGGTTACTTTTGGGAAACGAGTCTCTGCTGCATTTGAAAATGCAAGATTGAGGGCAAATCTTTTTTAGGTCCAAGGGGATGATGGGGGAAACAAAATCCACAAACCTATATTTGGACAAAAAAATTGAAGGGTTTCAAATTTGGCAAGAGGGCCCCTTTCAAGCAGATCAACCTCGGAAAAATTATTTCTAACCTCTTTTATCTTATTCGAATTGTATTTTAACAGGTATGTTATTTGGTTTCACAAGGGGATGGTAAACTCACAAGACTCAGCTTTTGGGTTATTATGGACCCACCCGAACCGGCGATGGTTGAACCGACGGGTTTTCCTTTTGAAGCTACCTACCGAAGATTATTTTCTTTTCTTGTAATTTATGTTTGAACCCTTTATTTTTAAGTTTTTGGGACATTTTTTTTGGTTGTATTTTACCTTTTGGACCGGCCACCCCATGTGGCATAGTTTTGATTTTTTAGTCATTCTAACCCTAAAGGGTGCAAGTTAAATCTTGCAATTGGGTTTTTAGGAGCTTTTTGATATTTGAGAAAAAACCCTTTTTTCCGTGAGAGAGAGTGCCTCTTTTAACAATTGCTCTTATCATTTCCTTAGTGAAATTGTTGGGGGAGAGGTTGGATTTGTTGTGTGTTATACAACAAATTACAGTTACTAATTCCAAATAGTGAGTCTATTGGTGAGGATTTTGTTACTTTATGTACTTTTTTTCTTATGAAATTAGGGTTTTATTTCGAAATTTGAAAGCACCTTTTAAAATTTAATTTTAATACCATTTCGTTTTCCCCTTTTAGCAATCTCATTTGATAATTTTTAATTCATCCAATTTCGGAATTTATTTGAAAATTTTAGGCTTTTCCTTTGTTTGTGGCGTGGGTGTTTATTGACATTATCCCTTTTTTTTATTGTGCGGGGCCCCCCTTTTGGCACATCAATTGAACAAAGGGGGGTAGACTAACTTTAAGTCCGGTTAGACCGTTTTAAAATGAGCTTAAAACTAAGAGACTTAAAACTCAATGGATTAGTCAAATTGGTGCAAGAAGAGGAGAACACTCGTTTGGTCAAAAGGAACTAAGGGTTGTGAATGTACTTGAAGTGCGAAGCGTGTGAAATCAAAAATAAATTTGGGATGTGCCTAATTCCATTAAGCCAATCAAAAAAACAAGGAAAAAAAACCTTAATTCACAAAACCAAACTGGTTAATTTGGGGGGATTTCACGTGAAGATTTATGGGGAAAAAAGATGTCAAATATATAATTGTAATCTCTAATGTAAAATTTAAACCAAAAAACCACAAAAAGGGTTGGAATCACGTGGGAAAACAGATCAAAATAAAAACACAAAACCTGAATTCCACTTTCCCCTTTCAAAACCAAAATTCACGTCACAATGCACTAAAAATGTAGTGAATTCAATAACAAAAGAACAATCAATCTTACAAGATTGTGTCCGAATTACAAAACCATAAGTCTAAGAAAGATCCAAAACTACCCTAGATATGGCTCAAGAGAAAAAATTTAACAAAACAAAGATAATCGTATTTTTCCCCGTTTCTCCTTTTTGCACTCGCCACAATTCCAATTCTTGGGGTTGAAAAATTATAAGGAATTTGGAATTGGGGAAAAAACCTAACCCCCTCACGAAAATGTGAGTGTTTTTTTCCCAAATTAAGCCCTCCTCAAACCCTCTCTTAAGAAGTATTTATATTGCTATTCTAGGGTTAAAAAGTGCTCAAAATTCAAGTTCCACTTTTAAGGGGAAACCCCAAAAATAAAAATTACAAAGAAAAAAAAGTGTCCCGAAAACAAAATACAACCAAAATATTCAAAAAATAAAAAATACATAAAAGAAATGCTCTTCTGATCCGATCTTATAGGACCCATGGGGCCCAAACTCATCGCCGGTTCAGGTCGGTCCAGGGAAAACCCACAAGTGATTTTAAGTGAGTTTGTCCATTGCCCGTAAAGCATAAAAGTATTCCTTTGGAAAAAAAAAATACTTGAATAAGATAAAAGGGGTTTTGTTTATAAAAAATTCCGGGGTTGGCCCCAAAAAGGGGGCCTAAACGCCAAGATTTTGATTTCCTTTGGTTTTCCCTTAAATATAGGTCTTGGGGTTTTTATTCTTATAAATTTGGGTAAAGGCCACTGGCTTAAAACCATGGAGGTTGTTCCCTTAGTGTAAAAGCCACGTATTAGAGAGAAGAAAGCAAATTTTGATAAATTTTCTAAAGCCCTTGGCTTTTAGTATCGGCTTAAAAAAAAAAATGTCAGCGGCTTTCGATTATTTTAGGCCCGGTTTTGTTTTGCTTCCCTTAGCTAAGAAGGTTTTGTTTTTTTTTTATTTCTTTTTTTTATTATATAAATGTCTGGAACACGCATTTAAAGCAAATTTTAAAAAGTTCATTGAATTTTTTAGAGTAAATTTTTCTTTTGTTTTATATGAATAAAAACTTATCGGTTTTGATCTGTGGCGTTCATCTTCAAACTTTAAAACGACCCTTTCCCATACTTGATTGTGGCATTAAACTTATACAAGGTTTTGTCTCCTATATAGACAACGGGTCGTGGTTCCATCATTCTTGATGAATTTTGATTTTGAGATTGTTAATCTAGGTTTTAGGTTTCGTCATAGGCTGCCGGGTTTTGGCCCGGTTTTGGTATTAGGTAATCAAGTTTCCAGGATTTCCTATCATTTGTTATTTTTAATTACTTGTTCTTATAACTAAGGTTTAAAAAAAAAAAAATTGTTCCCTTTTAATTGACTACAAAAATTTGAGTCAATTCGATTGTTATTATGTTTTAAAAGGAATCGTACAAACTTTCCTTTTTCAAGACTTGAAAGAAAAAAAAAAAAAATTTCACGAAGTTGTTGCTTTGGTTTTTTGGGGTCCTTTTTAAAATTCTAACTTATCTTTGAATCTGTCAAAAGTGCTCAAAACTACTGTTTTTAAAATTTTTGGTGGGTTTTTTAAAGAAAAAACTCCATTAATTGTTTTTCCCCAAAAGGATTGAAAAGGGAATTTTGAGTGGGTTAGGTTTTGGGGAGAACAATTAAATGTTTATGAAACACGTGAGCGAGTGAAATTTTGGGGTTTTATTTTTTTATTCTAAAATTTTTTTAGTAGTAATATGTTTGGCAAAAATTCCCCAAAAGTGTGATGGGGGGAATTACACAGAATTGTTATGGAAGCTCTAACTAGTGAGATAAAAGGATGTTTAGCGCAGGATGGATTTAACTTATGAGTGATAGGTAAAAATTTTGGTGTCACAATTTATATAGGTGTAGGGGGATAAAATCCCGAGAAGGGTAGTGCGAATGGAAAAAATGAAGGTAGGGAAAGTTTTTATGGTGAATTTGATTGGGATTCATTTGGGGGTTTTTGGGGGAAATGAGGAGGAAAAGAGAGGTGGGAATGGGGGAAGAAAAAAATTTGGGGGAATATAAAGATAAAAATCCCCCGTTAAGGGAAGAATGCCCCCGAGGTTATTTAAGGGGGGAAAGAAGGGTGGGTTGACTTTCCACAATTTTCTGAAGCCAAAAAAGGTGAACATGCCCCATTGAGTTCTCAATTTGAAATTTTTGGGGGGTTTTCCTATTGTTGAATAGAAGGAGGAATAGGGAGCCACCTACAGACAGGGGAAGGAGAAGAGGATCATAGGAAGCGTTTTATACCTCTACTACTATGGGAATTATAAAAAAATTTTACAAACCCTTAAGCAAGGAAATTGTGTGTAAGGAATATCATAAGGAAAAGGAGGTTTCAGTTTTGGGGCTAATTTTGAGGGGGATTGAGAGGAAATAGGGCGGGTTTTTCAGCTTAAATTTAGGAGATTAAAAAAATGCGGGGATTTGTAGATTACATTAAATTTGGGATGACAGGGATACGGATTAAGTGAGAAGTAATCAAAGGGGAAGGGTTGGTACTACGTGCTATTCTAGTTACCCATTTGGGAAAACAACTCCGGGAAAAAGGGGTGAAGAGTTTAAGCCAACCCCCAAAGAAAAAGCGAGTTGCTAACCCGAACTAGGGGGAAACCCAAATTTTTTTTCTTTTAGGAATCATGGAAATTAAATGCTTTAAATGTCGGATTGAGGTGTATAGCCAGTATTGCCTAATAAAAGATTAAAAGGAGGGCGAGGGGGAGTTGAGTTGATTGTGACTATGTCCCCATTAGAAGTTTTTGTGGTGGGGTGTGTTGTTTCAAGGAGAATTGTTGGCAATGGTGTCTGGGGAGAGTTTTTGAGTGTACGGGTTGGAAGTGAAGAGGTGCAAAGGGAGAATTTTTTTCTTACTAGATCCCTGTTCAAAACATGGTGTGTAGTTATTATAGAGGTGGGAGTTGTTTCATCCCTCACTTTTTAAATTTGTCCCCCAAATCATTCAACCTTTTTTGAAAATTTGAAAATAATTTTAAAGTGGGGGGAACAAATTGGGTTAGTTGTTTTTTGTTGGGAGGTATAAGATGAGTTTAAATTGACGTGTTCCGTGTAGGCTAGCACTTTTTGCTTTGAGACCATGGCAATTCGATGGAGGGTTAAAATAAAAAATTTACTAAAAGTATTTCCCTTTTAGCATAACAAAGGCCAGTTACCTTTGCTTTGACACCTAAGCAAGTTTTTGAGGATCAGGTGAAAATTTCAAAAAAAGGTTTTGTGCTCAAAACCAAGTTCAAGTAAATCAAAAAGACTCATGGAAAAAAATTCTTAAATCTCATAAAAAAACGGTTCAATCAACTAGAAAATTACTTTCTTAATGGAAAATTTGATGAAACTAACGGTTCAAAGGTTCTTAAAATTTCCCCTAAATCAATTTCCTAATAACAAAAAGAACGTGATTTTCATGTGAAATGGTGAAAAAAAAAAAGCCCAAAAACCCTGTATACCCCCTTTTCCCACACAAACCAAATTACACCAAACACTAAAGTGATTCAATCTCAAATGAACAAACAATCTTACAAGATTTTTGTTCATGAAATACAATCACAAAAAATTTTCAAAAAGATTAAAATTTCCCCAAAATGATCCTAGAGACAAATGAACATCAACAAAGAGAAATCGATAGACTCAAAATTTCCCTTTTCGCACTCGTCACAATTCCAATTCGTGGTTGAAATTGAAAAGGGGTTGAACAAAGGGATGAACCCAAATTTCCCCGTAAAGTGCAAATTTTGTTTGCAAAAAAAGGCCCTCTTCAAACCCTCTTCAAAGAAGTATTTATCTTGCACTTAAAGGGAAAAGAAAGTGGTCAAAATTAAAGTTTGCCCTTTTAAGGTGGCTATCCTAAATGAAAATTAAAAGGAAAAATAAAAATTTTCCCAAAATGATTACAACTAAATAGCCAGCAAAGAAAAATTATAAAAGAAATTGGTCTTTAAAAGCCGGTCTTTTTAGGATTCATCGGCCCAGTCATCGCCGTTCAGGTCGGTTTTATAAATAACCCCCAAGCAAAATTTTGAGGTTTTTTCCATGCCCTATAAATATGAAAAGTGTGCCTGTTTGGAAAAAAACAAAACAAGAAAAATAGCAAAAGGTTAATTTTAAATAAATTTTGGGTCATTTGCTCAAAATGGGTCTCATCCCCAAATTTTAAATCCTTTAGCTCTTTCCCTAATGATAGGTTTTTGGATTTTTATTTTTATCAAGAGTGGTCAAAAGAAAGAGGGGATAAAAAGACGTGAGTGAGATTTCAAAATGAAAAGGAAAAGGGAAAATGAGATTGCGAGAAAATTAAAAAGAAAAATGAGAGAAAAATAGAGAGAAAAGAAAAAATTTTTTTGTGAAGTCAAATGGGTTAAGAAGAGTGTTTTTTTAAAGGCCATAATTGTACTTTTATACAAAGGGCTCTTTTTAATCTGATCAGCTTGCACTTTGTTTAGGTATTGTTGTTTTTCCCCTGCGGGTGTCGGTCTAATTTTTGAAATTCCCCTTCCTAATCCGATTTAAAATAGACCCTATGCTCATCTATATAGTCATCAACTTGGTTAGGAATTTCGTTTGATTTTTGGAGTCCCACCCAAGTTGTTGGGAAAAGTGAATTAAAACTAAAGGGGCGGGTTTGTCTTAATTTGGACACCAGTCTGTTATTTCCCCTCCGTTTTTGTGAAAGAGAAAAAGGAAAACCAAATTCCTAATCGGGGGGTAACCTATTAAAATATACGGTTTTTCCACCTAATCTTCCTAAAATTGTTCTCTTTTTAAATGTGTTTATTAGTTTCTTTAATTTTTTTTAGTCTTTGATTTTTTTTCAAAAAAAAAAGGGGTTTTTTATTTATTTTTTGGGTTTACCCGAATGGGGCCTATAT
>JBBMOL010003478.1:0-15839 GCA_037954665.1 Laguncularia racemosa | reverse complement strand
TGTAAGTACACCAAACTTCAAGAGATAAAATTTTAAATTCAACTACAAGTGTGATGGAAAATTCTGGCACTGTTAACTTCTTCAAAACCCAATTTGGAAAATTTAAACCCAAAAATTGTTCTTTTTTATCTTTGTCTTTATTTCTAATAAACTTTGAGAATAATCTTACAGGTACAATTATATATCCCCATGGGATCCCAAAATGCCCTACAACTTCAGTTGGACACAGAACATTTTTATGGATAACAATCAAAGGCCCGCTGCGTTTATTCTCTATTCTGAGGCATTGGTCATGGGGTTTATGTTTTTTGTATCTTGTAAATGTTTATTGAACTATTTTGGTTTGTATTTTGGTTTTGGGACACTTTTATTTCTTTGTAACTTTCATTTAGGGTTAGCCACCTTAAAGTGACAAACTTGTAATTTTGGCACTTTTTAACCCTAGGAGTAGCAAGTATAAATACTTGCTTAAGAGAGGGTTTGGGGGCTAATCATTTTGCAGATTAAAACCTCCTTTCAGTGAGAATTAGGGTTCATACCTTGGTTCCAAACTCTTATCAATTTCAATCCAAGATTTGAATTTTTGGCGAGGTGCAACATCTTGAAAATTGTGAGTTATAATAAATTTCTTTTTTGTTGTGATTTCTTTTTCTCTAGTGTGCCACATCTAGGGTTGAATTGAGATTTTCTTGGTCAGATATACTTGTTGTTATTTCACAAATTTCTTGTGATTATTTGAAGGAATTATATATTGACCCAAATTTCATCTTTAAGGATTTCCTTGATAACGTGATTTTCACCATTGGGAAAGGATTCATATTTTACGGTTTTTCTTTGTCAAATTGAGGCTTCATTTGCGTGGTTTACATGAAATTAGAGTGTTGTTAGAAGGCATTTTCATTGAGGTATTCTGATTATATCATTGGTTGTTTGAATTTTCATCCTTTCTCATTAAGGTTCATTTGAAAGGCCATTTTTTGATCCGATTTTGCCTTGACTTGAGATAGTTATTCTTAAGTCTTTTGGATGTGCTTTCAAGTTTGTTTAGGCACATCATCTTTTGGTATCAGAGCTATTTCATATTTTGATTCAAGATTGAACACATCTTTGTTGTCGAATTGGTTCAAAAGCATTGAGATTTGATGTTAATGTTCATGAGATCAAAGCTAGTTTGAATGATTGTCTAAGTGTCTTTCAATCTTGGTTTTTATGTGCTTAATCTTGGTTTTGAGCACATCATCTTTTTGGTATTGAGCTCTTGTTGAGAAAAGGGGAAATTTGGGTAGTATTCAATTTCGTGGAAGTGATCATAAAAAATAGGGTTGATCAAGTGAAAACCGAAATTGTGTTTTTGTTGTTGTTTGATATTGCGAAATTGTTTTGGATTGGGAATTGATTTGCTAGTTGTTGGAGTTGATTTGGGAAGTTTATTATATCACTTTGTGGACACTAATTCACGTGGAAGAGCAGAAGTACAAAAATGAAGTTACTTTAGCAAATTTTTTTGAAATTGTGAAGCTTACCAATTGTTCCCGTGAAGTAGCTTATGGCGTGAGGAGTTGTGTTGTTTGTTGTCTTTGAATTCCATTGTGTAATTCTGAATTTGTGAAGTACATTTTGCATATTACATTAAGTTTGATTAGTAAGGAATTATTTGAATTTCAAATCATATGAAATTTAAAGTTGTGTGAGTTAATGATTGCTTTTGAATTTGAATTCATTGTTACCAATTGAGGAAGGCTTGCATAAGTGAAGTTATTTTAAATTTTAAAATTTGAAAGTTGCTGCCATAGTGGGATTCGGAATTCATTTTGGGAAGTACTTATTAATCTCTTATCTTCATTATTTGCGTGGAAGTTGAAGACTATTTGTATTCATTATTCACCTTCTTGTTGCCGGGGAAGTGTTTACATCTTAATTGTGTGGTTGCTTGTGTGTTGGTAGAGTGAACTTGTGGAATTAATTTTTGCTGCACCGTGTACTTGTGGCTTGTTGTGGAGAAGAGTATTACACGTGAGTTGCAATTATAAATTGTAACATTAAGTGGGTTTGTTTGTTTTCTTTTGTGTTATATTGTGTGGATTTTAAGGAAGTATAGTAGTGGAAGTGTATATCCTTAAATCATTTCATTTTGAGGAAAAAAACATACAAGAATCTACAAATATGTCTAATGATAGTGTGAATGGGGGATTGGGTGAAGAAGCCAATAGCCAAGTTGGTGGGGGGACATGGTCGTAATGTGGCAGGCAGAAAAAACTTTAGAGGAACAACTTCAGGAGTTACTACTATAGTTGCTACACTAGCAACTAGAGTTGACAGGATGACTTTACCACAACCACCAGTAGTAAACCAAACCAGCACCGCCTCGAGTAGCTCCACAAAACCCTCATCGAAACAGAGCAATGGAAGAAAAAGATGACAATTTTGGGGTAAACCTAAATCAAAATGGGGATTTCAGGCCACCTTGGGGTTTGGAATATGTGAAACTACAGATGCCATCTATGATGGTAAGGGATCAGCGATGAGTACCTGGACTGGGAGGATAAGGTCAAAGGTCTCTTCGAATGTTATGAGATTGACGACAATACTAGAGTCAGATTGGCTGCTATTGAATTTGTAGGCTTTGTTGCACTTTGGTGGAAGAATTTGATCATCAATAGGCGTCGGGATGGAGAGGCTGAGGTTCAGACCTGGAGGGATATGAAGAGGTTGTTAAGGAAAAGGTTCATTCCTGAGCACTACAAACAGGAGCTGTTTATGCGACTGAAAACCCTTTTGAGGCAGGGGGGCAAAATAGTGGATGATTATGTGCAGGAATTTGAGACCCTTATGATTAGGTGTGGATCTATTGACCCTCCAGAACAAACTATAGCAGATTTTTTCTAGGTCTAAAATTGAGATAGCGTATATTGTTGAGCTGCAGCGCTTACCACACTTGTGAGGCTATTCAGTTGGCCTTAAAAGTAGAGAGACAGAGGTGGTCCAACTTCTTTAGGGTCCTAGCAGTAGGCCCAACACTACTAATAGACCCATCTCAGTCGATAGTTGATCAGGGGGAGCAAAAGGGGGTAGGTGAGGGAGTCAAGACAATGGACACTATACCCAACCATTATCAGGGAAACTTACCCACTGGGAAGGGTAAAGAGGTCATGGCACCAGAAATTTAGGCAGACTGTTCCCGGATCTACTAGTGGGGAAAGCGCGCCAAGATAAAATGTTTTAATGCATGGGATTTGGGCATATGGCTGCACAGTGTCCAAATTAGAGGGTGATGACTGTTATGGAGACATTGGAGAAGATACTGAGGATGACCATGAAAAGATTGAGCCTACAGATCTACCAAAAGCATTGCAGGAATATTTGATGATCAGAATGCAAATGCGCCTAAGGAGCATACTGGAGGGAAATATCTATCCCTTAATGTGTTAAGCAGGATTTTGTCCACATCTCCTAATATCAGTGATATTCAGAGGGAGAAAAATATTTTCATTACCTCTTGTAGAATCAGAGGTAACCTTTGTGTACTCATAAACGATAATGGTAGTTGCACGAATGTTATATCTGCTGCACTGGTAGGGCAAATTACAACTGTTACTATACACATCCCAGTCCTTTTCATTTGCATTGGCTGGATAATAGAGGTAATATGCATGTTACCATTAGGGCAAAGGGTTTCCCGTGAGTGTCGGGCAGAACTATCATGATGAGATCCTTTGTGATATAGTTCCTATGCATGCATTCCATTTGTTGTTGGGTCGGCCCTGGTTGTATGATCGACAGGTGATACATGATGGGGTTTGAAAATACCTACATGTTCAGCATGGGCGGACACGCATAATCCTATTCCAATGACTCCATCTGAGGTCCAGGGTTTCGAAACAAGTCAGGCATCCTCCATACCATGGTTAGTCGGGGGAGCAGGACAACAGAGATCCCAGGGTTCAATTCCACAACTGATCCCCTAGGGTTTGAGGGCAAATCTTTCAGAAGCCGAGGAGATGATGGGGAAAATTCTGGCACTGTCAACATCTTCAAACCCAATTTGGATAATTAACCAAATTGTTCATATTTTATCTTATGCTTTATTCTAATAAACTTTGAGAATAATCTTACAGGGACAATTATATATCTCCATGGGATGCCAAAGTCCTACAACTTCAGTTGGACACAGAACATTTTATGGATAACAATCAAAGGCCCGTGCGATTGTTCTCTATTCTGAGGCATTGGATCATGAAAATTTATGTTATTTTGTATCTTGTAAATGTTTATTGAACTATTTTGGTTGTATTTTGGTTTTGGGACACTTTTATTTCTTTGTAACTTTCATTTAGGGTTAGCCACCTTAAAAGTGGCAAACTTGTAATTTTTAGCACTTTTTAACCCTAGGAGTAGCAAGTATAAATACTTTCTTAAGAGAGGGGTTTGGGGGTAAACATTTTGCAGATTAAAACCTCCTTTCACGTGAGAATTTGGGTTCATACCTTTGGGTTTCCCAAACTCTTATCAATTCCAATACCAAGAGTTAAAAATTGTGGCGAGTGCAACATCTTGAAATTGTGATTTATATCAATTTATTTTTTTTTGTGATTTCTTTTCTTCTCTTGGTGTTCTATCTAGGGTTGAATTGAGATTTTTCTTGGTCAGATTTTCCTTGTTGTTTTTCCGGGAATTCTTGTGATTTTTTAAAAAGGGAAATTATCATATTGACCCAAATTTATTTTTAAAGGGATTTCCTTGATAACGTGATTTTCACCTTTGGGGGGAAAGGATTCATTTTTTGGGTTTTTTTTTTTGTAAAATTGAGGCTTCTTTTTTCGTGGATTACATAAAATTTTGAGTGTTGTTAAAAGGCATTTTTCATTAAAATTTTTCTGATTATTCATTGGTTGTTTGAATTTCATCCTTTCATCTTTTTGGGTTCATTTAAAAAGTCCCCCTTTTTGGGGATCCGATTTTGCCTTGACTTGAGGAATTTAATTTTAAGTCTTTTGGATGGGGTTTTTAAGTTTTGTTTAGGCACGATTTAAAAAAAAATTTCATGTATTACATTTGTATTCTATTTAATATCATTGAAAATTAAGGATTTTAAAGGGAAAATATTAAGCTTGAGGGTTTTTTTTTTAAAATTTGGTTAGATAGAAAAGGGACCAATAATTTATAAAATCTAAAAAAAAAATTTACTATGAAAATATTACCTCAATCTTGTAAATTTAGCATCAAAATTTTTAATAAAATTCCCAAAAAAAGATTAAAAAACCATTCCCATTACTCATGTTTTTTCATTCTAGATGCAATGAAAAAAATTTTAAAAATTTACATGACCAAAAATCTATTTTTATAAAAATATATATATAATATTTTTTATGTGCCTAAAGGGGGGTCAAGCAAAAATCAACTAAAAAAGGATGAATTGTAAATTTATCAAACCACGCCACAAACAAAGGAAAGCCTCAAATTCCAAAAGAAAATTCCGAAATTTTGATGAATTAATCAAAAGGATATTAAAAAAACATTGAAGGCTAGATTTCAAAAGAGAACAAAAGAACAAGAAAGAGATTCCAATTCAAATTTGAATTATCCAAATCTAAATTTTTGAACCTTAATTTCACAAGAACAAGAACAACCCAAAAAAATAACTAATTCCTCACCAGATAGACGCACTAGTTTGGAGTTAGGATCAACTTGTAATTTGTTGATATGACTCACAACAAATTCAAAGTCCACTCGCCAAAATTTCACTCTTGAAATTGATAAGAGCAAATGCTTGCAAGAGGCACTCTCTCACGGCACAAAGGGGGTGTTTTTCTCAAATGTTCAAAAAGCTCCTCAAAAACCCTAATTTGCAAGTATTTATACTTGCCCCCTTTAGGGTTAGAATGATAAAAAATCACAACTATGCCACTATAGGGTGGCCGGTCCTAAAGGTAAAAATACAACCAAATAAATGTCCATAAAGCTTACAAAATAAATGGTTCAAACATAAATTACAAGTAAAGAAAATAATCTTCGGCAGGCTAGCTTCATGATGGAATCCGTCGGTTCATACTCATCGCCGGTTCAGGTCGGTCCATAGATAACCACAAGTGAGTCTTAGTGAGTTTATCCATCGCCTTGTGAAACCAAATAAGCATACCTGTTGGAATATACAATTCATGAATAAGATAAAAGAGGTTAGATAATAATTTATTCCGAGGTTGATCTGCTTGAAATGGGCCTCATTGCCAAGATTTGAAATCCTTCAATTTTTGTCCTAATGATAGGTCTTGTCGGATTTTGATTCCCATCATCTCTTGGACCTCAAAAAGATTTGACCTCAAATCTTGCAGTTCAAATGCAGCAGAGACTCTGTTTCCCAAAAGTAATCCATCTGAAGGAGTATCTCTACAGATCCCAATATCTGAAATACTATAGTAGATGATTGTTTTCTTTCTCCATCTCTAGGATGTATCTCTCCTGTAACAAAACAAGGACTCATTATCGACTGATGTTTCCTCTATCTCAACACTTTCCAACGAGTTTGTTTCCTCTGACTCATCCTGTTATGCTGATCCCTAGAGTCTTCTAACAATTGGTCCAACTGATCATTACCTTCAGAAACCTCTGAAGGTTGGCACAGTGGTGTTTGACATCTTTCATCTGTGAACCCTTATCTTCAAGTGAAGGCATTTGTAGCTCTGCACACTCTGAGCCTCTAGGTGGTCTAAATTCCATTTCTGGGAATGGTTTAAGTCCAAAATTACCAACTCTATCTTCTCTAAGAGCATGATAATCTCCCTTTGCTCTAGGTGGCTCCTGAAGGTGTACCACTGGTGGTAGGTGGCAATGTCATCCTATCAATCCTTGTTGCTAATGTAGTAACAAGTTTTCTAAGGTCCCGAAGTTGTTCATCTAAGGTCCTCCCACCTGCAACATTAGAACCCTGACCTCCACCAATTCGACTATATGCTACATCACTCATTCCTCCATTCACACTATTAATAGACTTTTTGTGGATGCAATCTATTTGATGTACCAATGTAATGTCTAGTAATTGTAGCACATTGCTTCACAAAAACAATTCACGCCAAAAACCAACTCACTCCGCCACTTATACACTTTACATACAACACAATAAATTCACGCAACAATAATATGTTGCAACTCTTCACTTCCACGGTAGCAACAAACAAAACTAACTAAAATGCTCCTTTAAATGGCAACAACAACTATACACTCCACTTCCACCTGCAACTTACATACATACACGGCAACAAATTCACAAGTGACAACCTTAATGCAACTTTGCCACAAATGGTAAGAATCAATTTCAAATTCAATGAAATATAATCAATACACTCTTAACTACTTGAAGTAATGGATGTGTTTCAATTCAAATTGTTTCCTTTTCTTCCACACAATTCAAATCTGGAAATTATACACTTTCACTTCCAATTTGCACAACACAACACCATATATGCTCCTACTCAATCACGGTGCATTTCTCCACTTGTATAACATTCTTCAACCGAAATAAACATAAGAAGGCAGCATTTAAATTTGAAAATCAATTCACTTTACTAATTGCAACTCCTCCACATTTGGTAAGATGCAAATTTTCAAATTAAACAAGCACAATTAACTCCTTCACTCTTAATGCTTGTTTTGAAATCAAATAACTTCCTTTCTTACACACTAATCAAATCTGGAAAATTGCAAATATCCTCCACAATTCTGAATTCAACAATGCAAAAACAAACACAATTCCCTTCCTACACAATTTGCACTTCCGAAATTGCACTCCCTTCCTCTCCTTCATGGTGAAGTCAAGACAAAAAATTACAACAAGATGCCCCTTCTACAACAACAAGTTTCAATTTCCCCAAGTAAGATACTCACGCCAATTAGTACCAATACAAACAATTTTTATCCTCAATTTCAACAAGGATCAAACAAAAAACACAAGGTAACAACAACAAAAAAATAATTCACTTATCCGAATTTCCATCCCTTGCAATTGGTTTCACGGTAATACCAAAAACTTTCAACCCCCAAAAATTTCAATAACAAAACCCTTCTCTATACCTTCAATTAACTTACGGAAAGATGGAAACAAAGGAAATCCAAATTTGCAACAACCTCCTCTTAACCCCTAAGCAACTCAGGCAATAGGAAGATAAAAATATAAGGATCAAAAATTAAAATTCAACAACCCCCTCCTTTTAAACCCCTTAGCAACTCACGGCAAGGTGAAGATAAAAACAATCAATTTAAAAACTAAAATTGCAACAATCCCCCTTTACCCTTAACAATCCGGCAAGATAAAGATAAAACAATAAATTTTCCGAAAACTCAATTGCAAAAATCCCCCCTCAAAACCCTTAAAAAACTACGGCAAGATGAAGAAAAAACAATAAATTTTCCCGAAAACTCAATTGCAACAATCCCCCCTCTTAAACCTGTAGCTCTGATAAAAAAAATGATGTGCCAAAAGGGGGTCAAGCACAATAACAAAAAAGGGATAATTGTCAATGAAATCTCCACGCCAAAACAAAGGAAACCTAAATTCCAAAAGAAATTCCAATTTGATGAATTATCAAAAGGTTTATAAAGAAACCCGATGGTAGATTTCAATGTTGAAAATGAAAAGAAATGGTTTCCCAATTAAATTTTCAAACTCCAAATTAAAATTTTAGAACCCTAATTTCAAAGAACAAAAAACTAAAAGTAAAAAATTCCTCACCAGATATGACCACTGTTTGGGTTGGAAAAACTTGTAATTTGTTGTATACCACAACAAATTAAAGCCACTCGCACAATTTCATTTTGAAATTGTTTTAAGGAAAATGCTTGAAGAGGCACTCTCTACGGCCAAAAGGGGGTGTTTTTTCTCAATTTCAAAAAGCCCCTAAAAAACCCTAATTTGCAAGTATTTTACTTGCCCCCTTTTAGGGTTTTTAAAATGACAAAAAAAATCAAAAATATCCCACTATAGGGTGGCCGGTCCTTAAAGGAAAATTAAAACCCCAAATAAAATGCCCCATAAAGCTTACAAAAAAATGGTTCAAACATAAATTAAAAGTAAAGAAAAATAATTTCGGCGGCTAGCTTCATGATGGAATCCTCGGTTAACTATCCCGGTTAGGTCGGTCCTGAAAACCCACAAGCTGAGTCTTAGTGGTTTATCCATCGCCTTGTAAAACCCAAATAAGCATCCCTTTTTTGGAAATATACAATTTGAAAAAGTAAAAGGGTTAGAAAAAATTTATTCCGGTTGATCTGTTTAAAATGGGCCCTCTTGCCAAGATTTGAAATCCTTTTAATTTTTGTCCTAATGTAGGTCTTGTGGATTTTGTTCCCAATTTACTTAATGATCTCTTAAGCACTTACTTCCTATATTTTAAATTTTCAAGATTTAGAATAAAATTTTTAGCCAAAATTTATTATACAAATTTTGGTGTCAAACATTATCTTGATTTTTAAGGTTTCATGTTTTTATATTGTCTACTATTCACTTTAACTCTTTTCTTTTGATGTTTTAATTGCGATTAACCCATAGAAGTTAGAATTGATTCAAATTCATCTTCGATTAGGATCTAATTCCTCTTCCCTTGATATCTTATTTAAGGGTGAGCAAAATTAAGGTAGGTAGGATTTTGAGGCCCCACCTCCTACCTTTCCCTATAAAGGGGTAGGTTTCCAATTTTTTAAACTGGAGCCTATTCTATTTAAAACATTGAAATACTCTATACTCTATATCCTATACCCTTTTTTAAGGTTTTAGGATTTTACTATAAACTTATAAATTTTATTTTTCTTCCTATAAATTTTAAGTTTATGTGTTTATTAAAAAAATAATGTATATGTGATTATAATTTATTAATATGTAAAATATATGGAACTTGTAATTTAAAAAATGTGAAATTAAAATTTGTATTTTTTGGACCTTAATATTTCAAGTTTTATAATCTTACTACTTAGCAAATGGAAAAGAATAAGGTAAAGAATGGACATAAAGTTACTCCCTTGCACCTGGACATAGGAAATTTCCCTTCTTCTTAATATTTGCATCATATTTTTTACTATTTTGATAGGTCATTCTACTATAGTGAGATTAGGTTGTACATCATGAGTTTAAGTGCTGTAACTTGGTCTAGGTTAGGTGTAAATTTTTGCAACTGGAAAAATGAAAAATCATGTACCCTTACTAAAAATAGGCAATAAGGCCAACCCGCAAGCTACGTTACCAATTTTCTCCAAAAACCCCAAAGGGCCAAAAATACTAAGTATTTTAATTTTCCTCTCAAACTAAATTTGACAACACCTTTAGGGTTTGGAGACATTTTCAAAAACACATGACCTCTCACTTCAAATTCTAAAGGTTTTCACCTCTTGTCAACATAACTTTTTTTTGCAACTCTAGGCTGACTATATTCTTATTAATTAATTTTACCTTATTTACTACTTATTGAACCATTTTAGGTCCCAAAATTACCTTTCCTAGCCTCATCCCAATATTGGGTAATCTGCATTTTCTTCCATATAAAGCCCCCTATGGGCCATCTGAATTGTAGCCTAATACTATTATTATAGGAAAACTCCACAATGGTTAAGTGTTCTTCCCAACTTCCTCTAAAGTTAGTATACATGCTCTTAACATATCCTCCAGAAATTTTTGTAATCCTCTCAAACTATCTATCTATTTTGGATATAAAAGTTGAGATGAACATTAAATTCATTCCCAAAGCCCTACGCAGGCTCTTCCAAAAATCTCCCCACAAACTTAGTATCCCCATTAGACACAATATTCACTGGACTCCATACGTCTTCCAATCTCCTTAATGTATAGTTGTGCCAGGTTACTTAGAGTGTAATTGATGTTGATTCATATAAACTGTGCTAACTTGGTTAGCTTGTCCACTATCACCCATACAGCATCATGCATTTCCTTAGCTCTAGGAAGTGCTATGATGAAATCCATAGTCACATCTTCCCACTTCCATTGGAGTATGGGTAAAGGTTGCAATTCACCTCTGGTCTCTGATGCTCTATTTTAATCTGTCTGCACCTTAGACACTTGGAGACAAATTCAGTCATCTCACATTTCATATTCTTCCACCCAAAATTGAGCCCTTTAAATCTCTATACATTTAAGTACTCTTTGGATTAATTGAGTACTCAAGTAATGTTCTTCTCTTTTTGAATCTCGTTCTTTAACTCTACTAACTTTAGTACACATAACCTGGTCCCATACTTTCAAAACTCCTTGATCAAAACCTAAAATTTAGGTGCCTTCCCCCATTCCATCCTATGCTTTAAACTTTAGCATTTTCTTTTTTTCCACCTAAGCTACTTTCGATTCTATTCACTATGGTTAGCTAGATTTTACAAATAGCAAGTCTTTCCCCTTTCTTCTAAGTCACCACTTCCAATTCCAACCTTCACTTTCTTCAAGTAGTGGTTTCTACAAGTAAGTACATAACTAAGTTACCATGTTTCTTTCTACTAAAGGCGTCTGCTACTACATTTTCCTATCTAAGATAATATTGTATCTTCAAGTCATAGTCCTTAATTAAATTCAAGCTATCTCCTCTATCTCATGTTCCATTCTTTCTAAGTGAAAAGTACTTTAAACTTTGTGATTGGTGAATATACTCTACACTTTTCCCTATATTAGGTAGTGTCTCCATGTTCCAGTGCTAAGATTACTACTACAAATTCCAAATCGTCAGTAGGGTAATTTCTTTCATAAGGCTTTAGCTTATGAGAAGCATAAGCAATGACTCTCCCATTTTATATAAGAATACACCCTAACCTTGATCAGAAGCATCACCAACGATGGTGTACCCTTTTTCGCTTTTCAGTAAAGCCAAAATTGGTGCCGATATTAGCCTTTCTTTCAATGTCATGAAACTATCTTCACATTTGTCATCCCATTCAAACCTCACTTCTTCTGAATTATTATGGTTAGCAGTGTAGCTATTTTTAGAAAACTCTTCAACAAAACCGTAGTAACCCACTAACCCCAAAAGTTCCTAATTTCAGTCATTATAATGGGTGTTAGCTAATCCACCATTCCCTTTACTTTCTCAAGATCCATTACAATTCCATACTTGTTTACTATATGTCCTTGAAAAGAAAATTGCTTAACTAACATTCAACACTTCTTAAATTTTGCATATAATTTCTTAAGCTAATCTCTCTAATTAGCATTTAAGTGCACTTCATGTTCTTCTTCACTTTTAGAGTGTACTAGGATGTCATCAACGAACACCACCATGAATTGATCTAAGAAGCCCCTTTAAACCCCCTATTCATGGAGTCCATAAATGTAACTAAAGCATTCATAAAATAAAAGGCATTACAAAAATTTAATAATGCCCATATTGAGTTACGAATGTGATCTTTTAGATTTCCTCTTCCTTTATCTTCAATTGATGGAAAACTTAATCTCAAGTAAATCTTTGAAATTACCTAACCCCTTGCAATTGATTAAAAAGATCATCTACCCTAGAGAGGGGTTTATTTTTTTTTTTAATAATGACTTTATTAAACTCCCTATAATTAGTGCACATCCTCATACTTCATCTTTTTTCTTCACAAAAAGAATTGGTGCACCTATGGTAAACCCCACTGGGTTTGAATGAATTTCTTATCTAGTAACTCCTACATTTAAATCTTCAATTCTACTAAATCTATAGGCACCATTTATATGAAGCCTTAGATATAGTTAGTTGTGCCTAGCGCCAAATCTATATAGTTTCATCTCTTTTTTTAGTGGAAATCTCGACAAGTCATCAAGAAATACATCTACATACATATTTACTACTAGCACCCCTTCAAGCTTCATATCACCACTTGATTCTACTATTTATAGTAGCCCAAGCTACTCTTACCCCACAACTCATATGTTAGTAAACCTATGGGTCTTTGACTTTAACTTAAAACTGATTGGATCTTTTTTTAAAGGGAGTGAAATGCCCATCAAGTTATGATAGTCAATGGTGGCGTGAAATTTTGACAACTAATTTCAAAAACCCTAGAAATTTTCAAGATCAAGAATTAGGATTAGGGGAAATATTAGGGAATATATCAAAAAATGAACAAAAGAACAGGGCTTTAAACTTAGTATTTATTCTAAGACACTCGACACGATTAGTGTACCCTAAACTTAAAGGATCCAAACCCCAATAAACCTCGACCATTGAACATTATATTAGGAAACCTAAAATCTAATTAAGATTTACACAAAGCTTGAATTCAATTCTAAAAATCCTAAATGTAGTCGTAGACTTTAGGCTACCTTAAGGATTGGGGAAATCAACCTCAAGTCCAAAAAAAACCAAAAATTTAAACTAAAACGAAACCAAGATCTAAACAACGATAGTTTAACTTATAATTAATAAAAATGATTAACAATTTAATTAAAACTAACCCCACTAATTAACCAAATTAGGCAAGTAAAGGATGGAAAACAATTTCCATATAAATCCCTTTGGTGGCGTGAAAAGGAAGGCTAAGATAGCTAATTTGCACCTACCATTTGCTTGGAAAAAAGACTCAATTTGACCTCTAAAAATTCCCTAACTAATCCCTAATTAGTTCACATTTTTTTTCCCAAGGAAAAACCAAGTTAAGGCAACTAATTGACCCATTTTTGTGCTACCCACAAGCTAGGACAAAGAGAGTGGACATTATTAATCCAATGATTAAAATTACAACAAAGGACACCTAAAAGTGAGTAATAGACATTAGGTTTTCACTCAAATTCTATTGGAAGCACCCCAAAAATTGGGAAAAGACATGTGATTTGACTTAACCCACTCTTTTATCCAACATGCAAAGGCATTGTCCAACACACACCCCTTTGGCATGTGTAATGATCAATCCACAAGCAACGTTTAACCTCCTTATAATCCTCATCTGCATGTGGACTTAGGTCCCTTCATCTGGAATTTTCATCGAATTTAAAACACTCTTCAAAAAGCTTTTAAAGCCAACTTCAAAATAGAAACCACAAGCTGCCACAAACCACTACACAATTCCTATGCCAAAAAAACCCTCACCCTAAAAAAGAAAAACAACATAGTAAACAACATCATTTCAAGCCCAAATTTTTTGATATCATCCATGCCATTGGAGCTTATTTTTAAAGGAACCAAAAATACTAGAAAGATCAAAAGAAACCACACCAGGTTGCAATTGGTTCCTCTCACTCTTTTTTACTCATTGGGGCGATTTGAAATCTCTCATTCCATAGGTACATCCTTCTTCTTTTTCTATTATCCCTTTTTCTCTCTCTATTGCCTCTTTATCATTTTTGTACATGGTATCGATAGTGGATGGAGTATTAATGGACAAAATTTTAGCAATAAGTATAATTTGTAGTAGAAATACTTGAAAAAAAATATTATGATGGCATCCTTTTAGGAAAAGGATCTTGTGGATGATTATAAGTGGAAGGGATGTTGTTTATGTCAAGTTTAACTTTGTCATTTACTCAACAAGCAGTGTTTGATCTAGAGTTAATGTACACAAAGTGGATTGCAATATAAATCAAGGATGACACACAAGGAACCAATTTCTAATCAATTAAGGCGTGAACCCTAAATTGAAAATGGAACCTTAATTTGCATGAACCATAGATAGAAAAAAAGAGCTAATTCCTTACCAAAATATTACGTATAGTTAAAAATTAGGATTGTTTTGATATTGTTGATATTACGCATAACAAAAATAAAAATCCACTCACCACAATTCTGGGGAAAATTGATAAGAGTTGGAGCGTGAAAGGACAAGCTTTCTACGGCAATTTTAGTCTGAAAAATATGTTTCAAAAAGTCCCTCACAAAACCTAATAACAAGTATTTATACCTTACTACAATTATGGAAAAAATAACCTAAGTAAAAATAGTACACATGGCCCGTCACTTTAAACTCCAATCATGGTCACAAGGAGGAAACATAAGATCAATTCTCCTTTGGTTCAATTCGATTCATTATGGACCTGACCATTCACAAACCAAATTTCTATTGTGCTTAGTCTCTTTTGTAAAATCGACAAAATGTACTTGCTAAAATGTAAAAAAAATTATTATAAAATAACTAAAAGACAATATGTAAAAGTCTTGGTTCCATTTGTTTTAGAAGATTTCATTTAAAGCTAGGTCAAGAGGTTTGATTCCCATCATCTCTTTGGGGGCCCATGAAAGATTTGCCCTCAAATCTAATGGTTTTTTCCTAGACTGAAAAAACCCTTTGTTTGCATGTGCTTATCGCCTTGAAGTCTTGAGTACCTGGTAGTTTTGTTGATATGCTCTTGGAATTTGTGTACCTCAGTTAGGACATTAGGAGTCAAAACAACCTGTACACCATCCTTCTAAAACACATAGGTGTTTCTAAACCCCTCATGTAGCACCCCTTTCCCGTCAAACAACCGAGGTCTACCCAGTAGTTTAGAAAGGTGCACATAGGAGAAAAATTACAAACAATTTCATATGGTATCTATTCCTATGATAATAGGCACCTTAGCCCTCTAAGTAACATGCAGACTACTCTATTCATTTAGCCAATGTAATTTATAGGGATGAGGATGGGGACTAGTGAATAGTTGCAATCTATTTACCATTGCAGCAGCTATTACATTTGTGTAACTTCCACCATCAATAAACAGAAAACACAAATTACCTTAAACCCGACAAGGAGTATAGATAGGTTTTCCCTCTGTATGTCCCCAACATCTAGAGATATAGTCATGACCCTACACAAACATTAATAGACAGATATTTATCATTCCCTTGTCTTCTTTTGTTTAAGCATCTGATCATCATAATATCCTATAGTCTATTGACAAATTTATC
>JBBMOL010003477.1:0-15842 GCA_037954665.1 Laguncularia racemosa | reverse complement strand
GGGGTCGAATCCCCTCCCTTCAAAGAGTTCCCAAAATTTTTTTTTTCTTCCTCCCCTTTTCCCCCCCACATTTTTCCCTTTTTTTTCGTAAAAAGATACCAAAATCTTAGAAGAAAACCTGTAAAATGCGGGTGAATAAACTACACGGCTGTCTACACGGGTGTAGTTGAGGCGTGGCTAACATCGCCCATACTCCTTTCATATACATGGTCATTTTCTTTCTGTAGACAATCCAAACTAAAATTTTTGGCCCGTGTTTTATGGCCGTGTACCCTTTTGGTGTATAAAAATCCAATAACGGGTCCCCCTGTGATACATCCCAGTACTCTCCTGCTAACCTTTTGGACCTTTTCTTCATGTAATCCGTTTCGCCCTTTGAAAAGTTGATCATTCTTCCTTGAAGGCCCTTTTTTAATTTCCCTGAAACTAAAATAGCTTCCTTTAAGTACCAAAAGTCTTTTAAAAAATAATTAACTTACTTCAAAGAAAACTCAAACCCATAAAAATTTTAAAAGTGTTAATTTACCCTTTACCGGGATAACAAACACCATTGCTTTCATGGATTTAAAAAAATGTGTATTCAGGGTTTTCTAGAATTTTTGTAATGTTTTTATAGTTAAAACCCTGATATATTTAAAAAAGCCTAAAGAGCTTAAAAAAACACTTGAGACTGGGATTTGGGGAGGTTATAAGAAAAAGTTGATGCTAAAATTTAGTAAATGTGAATTCTGGTTGGGAAAAGTAGTTTTCCAGGGTTTTGTGGTTCAAAAAAAGGGATTCTGTAAACCAAGAGAAAGGGAGAGCAATAGTAGATTGCAAAGTTGAAAAAGTATAGGGTAAAAATTTTAGGTCTTAGGGGTACTTGATGTGCTCAAAAACCAAATCCCCAAACAAATCAAAAATTTTTAAAAAAAAACACCTAATTCCAATCAAAAATCCCAAAGAATAGAATTTTGTGAACCTTAATGGAAATTTGATGAAATCCAATGGTTCAAAGATGCAATCAAAAATCCCCTAAAGATCAATTTCACTAAATAAAAATAAAATCAAGTGAATTTCACTTGAAAAAGGTGAAGAAGAAAAGTACCAAAATGATGCGGATTGGAATCTCTAAAAACCAAATTTTTTTGAAAACGGATTTTAATTCCTTCAAACAAACCAAATCGTCAACAACAATCAAATAAACCCCAAAAATTTTGGGTTTTTTGGATTTTGGTAAACGTATAAAATTTTAAAAAATGGGTAAAATTATCAATCTATAGATGCCAAAAAATTTATAAAAAATTAAAAATATTTCACAATCAAAATCTGAAAGATAGAGCCCCGTTTTTACAAATCTCATAGGGTTAAAGAATTCTAAGAAAAATAAGATGCTCGCCAAAATTCTATAGGAACCGAATTTAAAAGAACAATCGAATATAGTAAAATCGATTTCAATATCTCAAATCCCCAAAAAGATGATCACCCCACTAAAGTATCTTTTTTTACAAAAAAAAATGAAAATCTTTTCGAAAAACCCAAGGGACCCCTATTTTATCATCTAAAAAAATTTTTGTGAAAATTAAGGGCCCGGGGGCCTTCCTTAGGTCGGCACCCCAAAAACCCCGGCCTTCACTTGGCGGCCAAAAAACCGGTGGCCCTTTATTTAGGTCGGCTCCAAGGTCGGCAGCCTTAGTGAACTCGATCGACCTTTTTCAAAGGCCCGTTTAAAGGGGCCCGGGCTTCGCCTTAGGGGGCCCCCGAGCCTATGTCCTCCCCTTTTTTTTGGGGCCGTTTTTCGCTCTTAAAAAGTATCATTCCCCCCAGTTGAAAATGTTTTGACCTCGAATCATATCATCATCCTGTTAGGCCACATAAAAAGACTCCCTTTCCTTGGGCTTCTAAGGCAAATCAGTCTGTGTGTTTACTCAGTTGGACTCATGGAAAAGCTTGCTGTCTTGTCTTGTTCTGAATGGTATACTCATTGGTGTATCCATCATATTTGGGCTCTGAGGTCATATTGCCAAGGTCTTCAAGGATCAAATGTGTAGTTCCATGGGAGCTACATAACAAACAATTTCGTCAGTATAATCACCAATAAGCAATGGAACACAAACCCTGTTTGTGTACATGAATAGCTCCCTGTGGACTCAGCCAATGAAGGGGCATAAGGTTTTAAAATGCTGCTCCACCTGCAAACCCAACTTAGTAACCCAGTTTACTAAAGCACGTTAGGCAACTGCCTGTGTCTACCACAATCAAACAAGTCTTTCCCTGCACCATGCCCTGGATATGGAATAAATTGGCCCTCTGATTAGAAACAGTTTATCTGTTGAACCATTAGCATATTCTCCTTGTACGGGACTCGCTATAATGTCTTCATCTTCCTCTTCTCCCTTAGTACTCTTCCGTTCTTTTTCCTCACTCTCAACTTTGTCCCCCTTGATGACCATAACCCTTTTATTAGGACATTGAGAAGCAATATGGCCAAGTCCTAAACACTTAAACATTTGATATCTCTGCTCCTCTTTTGTTTGTGTTTAGTCAACAACCTCATAACGATGCTTTTCCCTTTTCCTCCTTTCCTTCTCCCTCTCGCCATCATCTAATTTATGCTGTTGGGTATGATTTCTGATCCCCCCTGTGCTGATGCCGCTCTACCGACTGGCTAATTTAATCCATCCTCAAGAGTCTGATAATGCTGGGTTCCACTACACTAAACATTTTCCATCTTCAACCCATTGATGAAAGACTATGGGTTCATCTAATGTTTCCCTAATATCAAAATCTTGCCACTAATGTCTCAAACTCCCCTTTACTCTCTTCTATGCTCTTCTTTCCCTACCCTTAAAGATTGCAACTCCATCAGCATCTCCTGTTTATAGTAGTCTGGCACAAGACTACGTCTCTTTATCCTTTCTCAAAGCCATGAAACACATTTCTCCTATCACCCTATGTCTCCAGTTTGTAATTTATCCACCATAAACTAGCATATTCAGAAAATGTTAGAGACGCCATTTCCACCTTCATGCGCTCATCCCACTCATAAAAAGTCAAACGCTATCCAACCCATGGCACCCAGTCTAGAATTCCTTGGGTTTACTACTACCAGTAAAAGTGGAATTTTCAGCTTAATGTTTTTAATCCCCTTACGCCTGTCAACATTTTTTCCCTCTTCTACTTCTTCCACTATTGGCATTAGATTCCTACTAGAGTGTCCCCCTCCAAATTTCCTGCACTACTATGGTTCTCCTACCCCTCACCCCCATTATCAGCATCATTCCTATTGTTGTTGTTATGAACACTTCCATGCGACGACTCTCCCCCCTTCAATAATCGGGCAATAGAAATTCACCAAAACCAAATTCTCAACAACAGCCCCAACCCCAAATTTCAACAGTAATTCAACACCAAAAATTGAATTCAGCAAAATCCCCAATCTCAACTACACCCCAAATCACCATTCACTGCAATACAATTCACAAACAAATTTCCAAATTTCCCAACAAACAGCAATATTTGAATTAAAACTGCATTTAAATTTGGGAGAATCAACAGCCTTTTATCCAAAAATTTCCAACCTTTTTGATCCAATCATCTAATTTCCCTTACGTCCACCTTCCCCTGTCCAAATGCCTTGGTCCCGATACCAAATGATGAGGATTTTGGAATGCTCTAAAACCAAATGATTTCGAAAACGGATTTTAAATTCTTCCATAAACCAAATCGTCAAAACAATCAAATAACAAATTTTTAGGTTTTTTCTGGTTTTTGGGTATAACGTATAAATCAAGTTTATGGATAAAATTATCAATTATAGATGCAAAGATTGTTTAAATTAAACTGTTTCGATTCAAATATAGAACGATAGAGACCACATTTTTAAATAATCAATATGTTAAGGGATTCTAAGAATTCAATAACGATGCTCGTCACAAATTCATGGGAAAACAAGAATTTGATAGAAAAATCGAAATAGTGAAATTGATTCTCAATATTTCAAATCTCCAAAGAAGGACTCACACATCAAGTGTCTTGTTTTACAAACAAAATGATAATCTCCCTTGAAAAACCCTAAGACCCCTATTTATTCATCTAAAAAAATTTGTGCGAAAACATTCAAAGCCGGGCGGCCTTCATTTTACCCGCACTAAAAGCCAGGGGCCTTGAAATGAACTCAACCAGCCTTTTTTCCCAAGGCCGACTTAAGGCTGGCCGAACTTCGCCTTGGGTCCCCCGACGCCTATGTCCCCTTTTTTTGGTGCTCGTATTTTCGCTCTTGGAATCGTATCACAAAACGTGATATATGTTTTTCCACACAAGTACAAATTCACGCACCAATGTAATGGTAAGATAAAGTTTAAAGTAATCAACCTTAAACAAGTAATTGATCGCAAATGCAATAAAAATCTGACAAGAAACTTCCAAATCAACCCTAGATATAAATCACTAGAGATGAAATGAAAACAACAAAAGAATGGATTGATATGACTCAAAATTTTCCTTGTGCACTCCCCACATTCCAATTCTTGGGATAGAAATTGATAAGAGAAATGAACTAGGATGAACCCTTTAATTCCCACAGTTAAGTGTTTGTTTCTAATAGTAAAAATGGCCTCCTCAAACCCTAATATAAGCAAGTATTTATACTTGCTACTCCTAGGGTTAGAAAATGGTCAAAAATTAAAAGTTTGCCACTTTTAAGGTGGTGGTCCTAAATGGAAAATTTGATCAAGCAAAAAGAGATATAAAATGAGCGTGAATAAATAACGGCAAGTGTACCGGGATCGGATAAAGTAATACAGTGGAGAAGAGTGTCAAACCCACGAAGATTGATTAAGTAATAGACCTTTATCAATTTCTACTATTATTTGGGCAATGTATTTTGATGAGAATTGAATGAATTTTAAATGCTTAAAAGAAAAATTGTGTTTGAAAAATGATGAATTGATGATGGGAAATAGAATCCACCCTAATTCTACTAATCATTTTGCCTCCATGTTTAATAACTCAGCTATATGGATTTTTACAAAAAATTATCAAAACCTTAATCCTTTATTAAGTGTTAAAGTAATGTTACCTCAATTTAATTTAATAGCCCCGCTAATTCAAATCAAATGAGGTTCTAATTCACAATCATAAATTTCCCAATTATATGATTGCAATATCTTTAAAATAATTTCTCCTAATCCCTTAGTGAAAAATTTAATAAATTTTGCATGAAACACTTAGGTCAATTTCTAATAAAATTCAATAACGCTGCTTCCACATGAATTATTAAATCTTACTTAGGAATTCCTGATAAAACCTAAATTTCTCTTTCGAGTCATTTACATTTCTATGCATTGATTTCAATTACAAAATACAATTCATTGCGGGACTTCATTATGTGAAATTCCGCTATCTAATTTCCTTTTAACATGAATTTAACAATGATCATTTTTCGTTTAAATTATGGCTTCATCATATTTCCCACAAGGATGATTTAGAACATTTTTGTATGAATTGCATAAAAACAATTGAAATAAATTAGGTGCAATGGAATTCATATTGAACAACAAGAAAAAACTAAAAAAGGGCATAAAAAAAAATAAAGTAATTGAAACAATAGCTAAAATCTTCAAGAACTTCAGCAAAATAACTTTCTTTTTTTAAAAACAAAAATTTTGGAATAACAGAAATGTAAAGGAATTAAAGAAAACTAAAATCCTAAATTTCGTAACGGAATTCTAATGATTTCAAAGAAAAAACAAAGGATGTTTAACAAAGAATCAAAACAAAAGGATTCTCAAAAAAAGGGGATTCTAAAAAAGGAGTTGCTCCCAAGGGTTCACACAAGGGCCTATTTATAGATCCAAAGAGGGGGGGGGGGGAAAAGGGTTTGATTTGATGAGGATTTGAGTCAGAAAATTTAAATAAGATACGATTTTGGAGAGATTTTCGAAATGGATATCGGGGAGTTTTGAAGGCCGGTTCAAGGCCGGCGTCTTTAATGCTTTTTAAGGCCGGTTTAATATAGGCCGGCTTAAGGGCCGGTCAAAGCCGAGCCTTGAATGTAGGCCGGCCCAAGGCCGGCGGCCTTTATTGCAATCCTCCGCTCGCTTCTTCAATTTTTTGAAAAACTCCTCCAATTAAATTGTAATTTATTTGGGCCCTCAAACCTGTATTTCACAATAAACCCCATTAAGTATCATTTTTTATATTTTCTTATAATTTTAAAAATAAATTAATATAAGTCCAAAAGAAATATAAGTAAAATGTATCTTATCAACATCCCCACACTTGAACTTTTGCTTGTCTCAAGCAAAATAATTGATTTAAACAGAGAAATCCTCATTGACTTCGGTGCCCAATTGTTTGACCATACTGAAATTTGTAACTAGTATATCTATTTGAAATTTAGTAGTTAACTAATACAACAGTTTTTAATCCAAGTGTTTAACAATAGAAAACATACTTATTTTCCAAAATAAGGAAAAACATTATTTAACTTCTTTGGTTATTAGAAAGTTCTTTCTCCCTCAATTTTATTTTCTCTAAACAAGATAACAAGGGTGAAAGCATATGGTATCCATTTTTTCCTAGAATTTCTCCCTTTTTTTTTGCTTAATTGACGCGGAAAGTGAGACTTCACTCTTCTGAGGGACCAAAGCTCGCCCATGTCAACTGGTTTTCATTCAGGTACTAAATTTTTACCTTTCCGCCTTCATTATTGTGAGTTCATTAAGTCGGCACATCCTAGGCTAATCGCCAAAGTGACAGGTTTTAAATGGACCCCTCCCGAACTCTTCCTCACACTAACATTTAAAAATGGATACTCTTAACTCACTTTCCCGTTTATTGGAGTAAGGCTCTTTTTTTTTTTTTTTTTTAAGGGATCATAAGTAAATATTTATTACCTCTTTCACTAGGTGTTATTTTCTAAAAGGAAATTTCAGAGAGATTTATAAAAACCCAAATTTTTTCCCTTTTGAAGTAACTTGCTTGTTTTTTTCAACTTAGGAATCAATTCAAGTTCAAAGGCTACATAGGGAAACCCGTTCTCTAGAGATTTTATTTAAATTTTTAACTATGTAAATAGCACAATAGGGGCGAGTATGGAAACCAATCTAAGTCAATTTCAGGATTCATTTAAGGACATAAATAAAGCATGGGATTTTTTTAAGTTTGATGTGTGCAATCTTTATATTTTACATTTATAATCCTTCCCACCTTAAATTGACAATGTCTCATTGTTCTAATATATCAAAATTGGGAAAGAATGTCAATGAAAAAATGAAATACTGGTATTCCTAGTGTAAAATTGTTCATCAGGAAGAAATTCTCCAAAATGTTTGTCATCCTTGGAGTGTCTTGAATGCACCGGGGGCCTTATCAAGCTTGAATTTTTCTCTCTATTTTTTTTTTTTGGTAACGAATTAAAACACTAGTGTATATACTTATTGAGCATGGGCTCCCTCCCCATGAAGCGCTTAGTTTATAGTCGCTAGCCGACTTTTCCAGTTCAAGTTCTTGAATCTCTAAATCCACAGTTGTGGCATTTCTATAAAACATGTTCCCCTTCATAGTAATGTTTGGAAGATAACCGTTTACTTGAAGTACGGTTGTCTTCTGCCTTCAACTCAATGAAACCTTAAGGAAACAAAATTAACAATTTCAAATGGTCTAGCCCATGTGATTTCAATTACTTGGGAATAGCTTCAATCGAGAGTTGTACAATTAGACTCTTTGACCAGCAAGAACTCTCGTTGTAAGATGTTCTTATCATGCCTCGCTTTGCTCTCTCCTTGTAAATTACCACATTTCAATGCTTCCTCTCTCATCTCGGCCCTTTGATTCAATTGAGCAACCTCTTTTCACCTGCAGCTTGCAACTCAAAGTTAAGGTATTTTATGGCCAGTATGCCTTGGCTCAAGCTCTACGGGTAGGTACATGATTTACCAAAAACAATATTATAGGGGGACATTCCAATAGGTGTTTTAAAAGCTGTTCTATAAGCCCACAATGCATCATCAAGTTTTAAAGACCAATCCTTTCGGGGTGCATTGACAGTTTTCTCTAGATTCGCTTAATTTCCCTATTGGATACCTCAACCTGTCCACCAGTTTGTGGATGATAAGGGGTGGGAATTTTGTGAGTAACTCCATATTTAATAATAATTCTCAAATTGCCTGTTACAAAAATGTGTTCCCCATCACTTATTTTAGCTTTAGGTACCCCAAATCTTGAAAATATATTCTTTTTCAAAAATTTAATGACAACCTGCTGTCATTAGTTTGTAGAGCAACTGCCTCTACCCATTTTTAAACATAATCAACAGCTAAAAGAAATTATTTGTTTGAAAAAGATGAGGGGAAAAGGACCCATAAAGTCGATTCCCCAAACGTCAAAAAGTTCAATTACAAGTATATTATTTTGTGGTAATTCATGTCTTCTTGAAATATTGCCAGTCCTTTGGCATTGAGCACAAGTCATAATGAAGTTCCTGTAATCATGAAACAAACTGGGCCAATAAAAATCCGCAAGTAAAATTTTTGCTGCCGTTTTTTCCATACCAAAGTGCCTCCTACCTCTCTAGAATGACATTTTGTATAATGCTAAGCTTTTTCACTTTTTGGTACGCATCGTCTAATTATTTGGGGCAGCACAATTTTTAAAGAGTATGGTTCATCCCAAAAATTAAACTTCACATCATGTAAAAATTTCTTTTTCTGTTGGTAGGATAAACCATATGGAGTGATTTTGCTAAAAACCCAAAAAATTAACGATATCAGTTACCAAAGGTAATCCTTGAATTTTAATACATGCAATTGTTCATCAGGAACTTTTCATTAATGGTGAATAAAAAAATTAGATTCCAAACGGGATAAATGATCAGCCCCACATTTTCAGTTCCTTCTTATCTTTAATTTCGGTTAAATCTTGCAGTAGTAATCCATTGAATTAACCTAGGTTTGCATCAGCTTTAGCAAATAAATACTTAAGGCACGGGCAGTTATACTATGATTTTAGAACCATTAGGGAAGGCCGAATTTATCGCATGCAATATAACTGCTAAAAGTTTTTTTCGTTGTGGCATAATTCCTTTGGGCCTAATTTAAGTTCTATCGCATAGATATTCATGAAATGATTTTTTTTCTTTGCCCAAGTACCGCTCCAACAGCAAAGTCGGCTGGCAGCACTTCAACTGAGGGAAGTTCCAATCAGGTTTCACAATCACTGGTGCAATAGTGAGCTTCTCCTTCAATAGATTAAACGCTGAAACAATTATCTAAAAAATAAAGGGAAACTTTTTTAGTAAATTAAAAGAGGGGCTTGGTTTTAGAAAGTCCTGATAATCCCTATAGAAGCAGATGTCCCAAGAAGCTTCTTATCTTTCACTGTTGTAGGTGGTGGTAGCTTCTCTTCACCTCTACTTTTGCCTTCAACCTCAATTCCTGCTTAGATCTTTGTGCCCTAAGACATTCCCTCCTTACATGAAATGGAATTTTTCCAATAAGAAGCAGATTAGTTTCCTTGCAATCTCTTAAGCACACATCCTAATTGTTAACATGTTTCGAATGACTTCCAAAAACAGAAAAATATATGAATATTTCAATGAAATTTTCTATATGTGAAATTGGACATCATGCATCTTTGAATGTGCGGGTGCATTACAAGCCAAGGGATTCTCCTAAAGCAAATGTCTATAGGGGGCAGTAAAGGTGGTTTTACTTACCTGAGCGGTAAAAGCAGAAACTGAGCTGTTAGGGTCCATGTATTGACAGATGCTCTCTAGACTTACCTTTTATGTTGCCAAATTTTGTGCACTGAGGCCATTTATTATCAAGCCTAGCTCTTCATATGTCTTATCATTAGTGCACACAAAGCAGATCCTTTTAGGGTCTTAATGTTAAACTAACTGAGATAGAATATCCATAGGAGTTTTTGTAATCTGATGGGGGCATTTTTAATTGCCCCTTGATTTTTCCATGTTCATCATGATTCACACTAAACTTAGTGTGTTTGTGATGTCATTTCTTAACTAGCGTTCTAGCAGGTGGAAAAAATCTCCTTAAATTTTGATGGAGATCAACCCAAGTGGGTTAAGAGTCTTGTGGGAAAGAATGTACCAAGCCCTGGTTTTTTCTAATGAAAACAGAAAAGTTGTAGCTAAAATTTCATCATCAGATACATTATTCATTTTTACTGTATTACAATATTGAAGAAATACTGAATATGCTCATAGGACTTCATTTGGGATATCCTCCAAATTGATTTGATTGAACAAATTTGAAGAAATGCTGGTTTTAATTCAAAATTGTTAGCTGAATTGTGGGCTTCTTATGCAGGAACTGAAACAAAGGTATCGTGTATTCCCGAAGTGCTCTACCAAACCCTGAATCCGATTGTTTTTCTCATCTGCCATGTTTCTTCTTCCTTTTCTTCTGCTCTCTTCTAAGTTGTCGCAAGGTGCGTTTATCTCAAGTTAAATTTGGGATAAGTTCAGCACTTCTACTCTTGCGCATAAAAGAACCTTAAAAAGAAAAGGAAACGATCACACAAAGAAAAAATAAAATTAAATAAAAAAATAATTGTGCCTAAATTAACAATTGAATCTGAAGTGTTTTAATATTAATCAATCCCCGACAACGGCGCCAAAAACTGATCCACGCAAAAAGAGATATAAAAATGAGCTGAATAAATACCGGCAAGTGTACCGGATCGGATCAAGTAATATAGTGAGAGAAGAGTGTCGAACCACGAAGATTGATTAAGTAATAGGGCCTTTATCAATTTCTACTATTATTAGGCAATGATATTGATGAGAATTGAATGAATTATACTAAATGCTTAAAAGAGAATTGTTGTTTGAAAAAAGATGAATTGATGATGGGAAATAGAATCCCCCCTAATTCTACTAATCCTATTGCTTCATGTATAATAATCATAGCTATATGGATTTTCACAAGAAATTTTTCAAAACCTTAAACCTTATTAAGTGTTTTAAAATAATGTTACCTCAATTTAATTTAATAGCTCCGCTAATTCAAATCAATGAGGGTTCTAATTCACAATCATAAATTTCCCAATTATATGGATTGCCTAATATCTTTTAAAAAAATTTCTCCTAATCCCCTTTGTGAAAAATTTAATAAAAATATTGCATGAAAACTTAGGTCAATTTTCTAATAAAATTCAATAACGCTGCTTCCACATGATTATTAAAACTTACTTAGGAATTCCTGAAAAACCTAAATTCTCTTTCGAGTCATTTACATTTCTATGCATTGATTTTCAATTACAAATACAATTCATGCAGGACTTCTTATGTGAAAATCGAATCTACATTTCCTAAACTTAATACAATGATCATTTTGTTTAAATTATGGGCTTCATCTTTTTTTCCCACAAGGATGATTTAGAAATTTAGTTATGAATTGCATAAAAACAATTGGAAATTAAATTTGGTGCAATGGAATTTTATATTGAACACAAGATAAACTAATTAATGGGTAAAAGAAAATAAAGTAATTGAAACAAAAGCTTAATCTTCAAGAACTTTAGCAAATAACTTTCTTTCTTCAAAAAATAAATTTGGGAAAAACATGAATGTAAAGGAATTAAGAAACATAAAATCCTAAGTTCGTACGGAATTTTTAATGTTTCAAAGAAAGACAAGGATGTTTTAAACAAAGATAAACAAAAGTTTCAAACAAAAGGGGATTCTAAACAAAAGGGATGCTCCAAGGTTCCACAAGGGGCTATTTATAGATCAAGAGGAGGGGATTTAAAGGGTTATCTGTGAGGATTTTAGTCAAAATTAATAAGATACGATTTTGGAGAGATTTTCGCAATGGATATCGGGGGAGTATTGAAGGGCCGTTCAAGGCCGACGGCTTTTTAATGCTTTTTAAGCTGGTTTAATATAGGCCGGCTAAAGCCGGCGGCCTTGAATGTAGGCCGGCCCAAGGCCGCGGCCTTTATGCAATCCTCCGCTTGCTTCAATTTTTTGAAAAACTCCTGCAATTAAATTTGTTAAATTTTCTTTTGGGTCCTCAAAACCTGTATTTTCACAATAAACACCATTAAGTATCATTTCTTTATATTTTCTTATAAATATTGAAATAAATTTAATATAAGTCCAAAAGAAAAATATAAGTAAATGTGATCTTATCAAATTACAATAAAAAAAAAGTGTCCCAAAAGAAAAAAACAACATAAAATAGTCCATAGAACATTTACAAAGTACAAAAATATCATAAGTCTTCATAAGCTAATGCTTCGGAATGGAAACAATCACAGCGGGTCTTTGATTGTAATCTGAAAATGTCCCGTGTCCATCAACTAGTGTAGGACATTTGGCATCCCATGGAGAATTATTATTGTACCTGTAAAGATTATTTCTCAAATAGTTATTAGAATATGGGACATAAAATAAAAAAATAAGCGAATTTGGACCATTAGCCAAATCCAGTTCTAAAGGTTAGTGGTACTAGAAAATTTCTCAACATCTCCTCGTGGCTTCTAAAAGATTTACCCTTAAATCTAGAGGATCTTTTCCGGGATTGAAAAACCGATGTTTGGAATTGCTTGTTAGTTGAAAATCTGGAAGAGCTATATGGCTTCTGACTAGTTCCTGAAAGAACGAACCTTAGATGGAGACAAAGGAGTCAATAAAATCTGAGTACCATCCTTTTGAAACAGTAAGTGTTTCTGAACCCATCATAGAACACCTTTCTATCAAAAAGCCATGGTCGACCCAATAGTAAAAGAAATGCATACATAGGAAGCACATCACAGATAATCTCATCACTACCCATCTCCTATACTGATTGGTGCCATTGCTCGCTTTTGTAACATGCAAACTACATCAGTTGTCCAACCAAAGCACTTTATACGGGTTAGGATGAGAGCTAGTGGTTAATTGTAAGTTTCTACCAATGCAGTAGATATGACATTTTGTACAACTACCACTATCAATAAATAGCATACATAGGTTACCTCGAATCTGATAAGGTGTGTGGAACAAATTCTCCCTTTGTATGTTCCTAGTATCTGGAGAAATAGTCATAACCCTGTATAACACAGTAATAGATAAGTATTTTCTCCCTTTTTATCCCTATGTGTTTCAGCATGTTCATCATCATAATACACCTATAAGGTTAAGGATAAATCTGTAGGCTCGATAGTCTCTTCCTCATCATCTTCTTCGTTACCCTCCATGACGGTCATCACCCTTTTATTGGGACACTGTGTAGCTATATGTCCAAATCCCATGCATTTGAAACATTTAATCTAGTGCATCTTCCCACTGGTTGACCCTTGTGCCATCTGCCTCAAATCAGATCAACTTCCTCTTTACCTTTCCAGAAACATTTTTCCCTTTTTCTGTAGTAGGGATATTTTGTCTACAACCTGAAATGCTCACCTGCTCCCTTCAACCCATCCAACCGACCAACAACCCCATAGGCTTTGTATTAGTACTGGGCCTGCTCCTAGTCACCTGGAATGAATAGGATTGCCTCTGTCTTTCCACTTACAAGGCTAACTGTATAGCTTCATCAAGTGTACTATATCTCTGAAGCTCAACTACATAAGCTATTCATACTTCAACCTAGATACAAAACGTGCTTAGGGTTTGTTCAAGAGGTTCAATTAATCTACATCTGATCACCAGTTGTCTCAAACTCCTATACGTAGTCATCCACTGTTTTACCCCCTATCTCAGTGCTTGGAAGATGCATAAATAGCTCCTATCTGTAGTGTTCGGTACAAACCTCTTCCTCAAAACTCGTTTCATGTCTCTCAAAGTGTGTATTTCGGTCTCTCCATCCTTTCTCCTGCTGATCACATATTTTTCCACCGCAAAGCGCCATCCTATGAACTCTACAGCTGCAAGATGTACCTTGGAGTCATCATCAATCTCATAAACACTCGAAAAGACCCTCAACTTTATCTTCCTAGTCTAGGTAATATCGGCGGAACCCCTACCATTAATGAAGGCATTTGTAGCTTCACATACTCTAATCCTCGAGGTGGTCTAAATTCCCTATCTAGGTATGGATTAACCCCAAAATTATCATCTCTGTCTTACCTAAAGCATGATAATCTTCTTCTAGTCTTCTCCTAAATTTCCTCTAACGCTCCTTCTCTTTGGGCATTCTGAGGAGCTACTCTAGGTGGTGCCTAAAGGTTTACCAAAAGTGGGGGTGGCAATGTCACCCTATCAATCCTTGTTGCTAATGTAGCAACAATTGTGGAAAGGTCCTAAAGTTGTTCACTAAGTTCTTCCACTTGCTTTTTGACGACCTGGTTTGCCACCGCTTGGCTAGGGCCCTCTTTGCTAATCCCCCCTTTCAACATCATTTGCATTTTGAGCTAGTTATTGCCCCTAAAAGACAATTTGAAGCAGGGAAGCACACCTCACAACCACATTTCCCTTTAACCCCACACAATGCCACTACAAAAGGAAAACAAACAACTCCACTTAAGTTCATAAGTAGCTTTACAATTACGTGTAGCACTTTCTCCACAATACATTAACACATCAGGGTTTTTGGGCAACATTCTATAATTTTCCCCACACATGCAACACTGCACCCCCTTTAATCAACATACCAAAACCATAACCACTATTTGCTTGACAAAGCAATCCCACAAACACACCTTTTTTTTTAATGATTTAACAAATTCAATCCCACAACAATAATATTTCCCCCCCTTTTAAAAATCACGGTGCAAAAATTTTTTTTTTAATTCCCCAAAAGATATCCTTCACAAAAAAATCCTTCGGCAAAAAACACAAAAATGCCCCCACTTCATGGAAATAATAAAAACGGAAAACAAAAAAACAATTAATCCCTTCCAGGTAAAAATAACAAGTGTCCCACTTTCCAAAAGTTCTAACCGAAACTTTACAGAAATAGGCACAATTAAAATTTGAAATTCAACCTTCACTTTTGCCCCCTTCCACAATTGTAAGAATGATTTTCAAATTCAAAAAACACTCATTAAAACTCCTCAATTTAATTGATGTATTTGGATTCAAATAGATTCCCTACTATCTACAAAATGAAAATCTGGAAAAAAAACTCCCCAAATTCCCAAAAATTGCAAAGGATTCACAACAACACACTCCACAAGCTTTTTCAAACAACAAGTTAATGCGTATGAATGGGAAAATTTTCAAGTTTAAAAACTGTGAATTAATAACAAAATTCTACTTCCTGCTTCCCCGAAAAAGATCAAAACAAGGCTCAACCCAAACCCTCAATTCAACTTCAACAAGCAGCAAATCCAATTCCCTTTAAGTAAAACATTTCACAACTCAATTTACAATACAATTTCGTTAAAATTTGAAAAACCCTAAATTAGTGTGATGATCAAGAAATTCAACCAACACTTAAACCCTTTTCCCCAATTGTGCTCTGTACCAAAGATGATGTGCCCCAAACCAGTCCAAGCCAATCAAATGATCAAAAAAAAATCCCCAAGTCACACAAACCCTCCAATTGAACACAATTTACGTGAACCCCAGTAAAATTTTTTTAAACCAAGGTTCAAAGATGCAAAACAAATCCATTTAAAGATCAATTCATAAAAAACAGTAAGATCAAGCAAATTTCACGTGAATGGATGAAGAAGGAAAAATACCAAACGGATTTTTTTTTCTAAAACAAGTACAAAAAAACCCCCCCCAAAGTAAAGGTAAAACAAGTACTAAAGTAATCAACCCTTAAAAAAGTAATTTATCACAAATGCAATAAAAAATTGACCCAAAAAAACTTTCAAATAACCAAATATGATCATAGAGATGAAATGAAAAAAAAAACAAAGAAAGAATTGATATGACTCAAATTTCCCCCTTTTTGCACTCGCCC
>JBBMOL010003476.1:0-15845 GCA_037954665.1 Laguncularia racemosa | reverse complement strand
TTTGCATCAGTCTATGGATGACAAGTAGTAGAGAACAATAACTTAGTTCCTAACTTAGCCCACAAGGTCTTCCAGAAGTAGTTCAAGAACTTAGCATCTCTATCTGATACGATTGTTCTAGGCATACATGTAATCTCACAACTTCCCTAAAGAACAAATTAGCAATATTGCAAGCATCATCCGTTTTGTGACAAGGAATGAAATGTGCCATCTTAGACAATCTATCCACAACTACAAAAATAGAATCTTGACCATGTCTAGACCTGGGTAATCCTAACACAAAATCCATGGAAATATCTACCCAAGGCTCATGAGGAATTGAGAAGTGGGGTATAAAGCCTTTGAGGTTGGACTCTAGATTTTGCTTGCTTACACGTGACACATCGCTCACAAAACCTCTCAACATCTCGTTTCATGTGAGGCCAATAGAAGTGTTTCTGCAATACCCCTAAGGTTTTAGCTACTCCAAAATGTCCCATTAAACCTCCTTCATGAGACTCCCTCACTAGTAATTCTCTTAAAGAACAAATTGGAATGCATAGTTTATTCTCCCTAAATAAGAATCCTTCATGTTTATAAAATTTACCATTCCCACTCTTCTCACAATGCACATACTCCTCACAAAAATCTCGATCAGCAGCATATAATTCCTTAATGTGCTTAAAACCAAGCAGTTTAGAACTAAGTGTAGAGATAAGAGCATACCTTCTAGACAGTGCATCAGCAATGACATTCTCTTTACCTTGCTTGTAGTAGATGACATATGGAAATGTTTTGATGAACTCCACCCAACAAGCATGCCTTTTGTTTAGCTTATGTTACCCCTTCAAGTACTTCAAGGATTCTTGATCAGTGTGGATTATGAACTCTTTAGCCAAAGATAGTGTTGCCAAGTCTCTAGTGCTCAAACCAGTGCATATAACTCCTTGTCATAAGTAGGGTAGTTCAAGGTTGCCCCACTTAGGTTCTCGCTAAAGAATGCAATTGGTCTTCTCTCTGCATGAGCACTGCTCCAATACCTAATCCTGAAGTATCACACTCAATTTCAAACGTTTTAGCAAAGTTAGGTAAAGTAAGTAATGGGTGCCTGAGTCAGCTTATTTTTAAGCGTCTGAAAGGCCTTCTCTTGTTGCTCTCCTCATTTGAACCCCACGTTCTTCTTAATTACCTCAGTAAGTGGTGCTGCAATGGTGCTGAAATCCTTCACAAATCTCCTGTAAAGCTCACTAGTCCATGGAAACTTCACACATTACTTACATTAGTTGGACTAGGCCATTCTTGGATCGTACGAATCTTTTCTTCATCAACCTGTATTCCCTGTGCACTAACAACAAAACTAAGAAACACAAGTTTGTCTGTGCAAAAAGTGCACTTCTTGAGGTTAGCATATAATTGCTCCTTTCGAAGCACTTCTAAAACATCCCTCAAGTGAGATATATGGTCTTCTAAACTCTTGTTGTAAATGAGGATATCATCAAAATAGATAACCAAAAAATTTCCAATAAAAGTCCTCAAAACATGGTTCATAAGTCTCATAAAAGTACTAGGTGCATTAGTTAAACTGAAGGCATGATTAACCACTCATACAATCTATATTTCGTTTTGAATGCAGTTTTCCATTCATCACCTTCTTTCATTCTAATTTGGTGATATCCACTTTTTTGATCAATTTTGGAAAAGACACTAGACCCATGTAACTCATCTAACATGTCATCTAAGCGAGGAATGGGATGACGATACTTTACTTTTGATGTTGTTGATGGCGCGGCAGTCAACACACATTCTCCATGACCCATCCTTCTTAGGTACCAAAATCACAGGCACTGCACATGGACTCATGCTTTCTCTTACGTACCCCTTCTCCATTAATTCATTGACCTGCCTTTGGGTTCCTTTATCTCCTCGGATTGCTCCTATAAGCTGGTTTGTTTGGAATCGATGCTACGGGTACAAGGTCAATCTAGTGCTCAATACCACGATTAGGTGGTAAACCCTTTGGAATCTCCTCAGGGAAGACATCTTCAAAGTCCTGCACAATAGAAAACAACACACTAGGCAAAGAGTTAGATAGTTCTTTTAGTATTCAAAATGTTTCCTTAAAAACTAGCAACAACATAAGTTGCTTCATCACTAACGCTCTCCTCACTACACTCGCTCTTGCCACACAACTCTCCTTTTGCAAGGCTGTACTCTTCTTTTCACTCACACCAAAGTTGATTCCCTTCAACTTGGTCTCTCACACTCTTTCCAGCCTTCCTTCTTTTTCCTTTTGAGATCAAACTTTTGTATTCCTTTTCTTTCTCACTGTCTTTTGCTCTCTCACTCTCCCTCTGTTTTTCACTCACCTTATGTTTTGCAAATGACTGTTGTAGCTGCAACTGATCCTCATACACCTGTTTAGGTGTTAAAGGTTTAAGATTAAAGCTTTTCCCCTGGTGAACAAGATATACTTGTTAGAAAAGCCATCATGAACAACCTTCCTATCAAACTGCCATGGCCTCCCCAACAACACATGACATACTTGCATTAGCACTACATCGCATAACACCTCATCCTCATACCTACCAATGCGAAAAGCAATCAAAGCTTGTTTACTCACCTTAGTATCACCACTATCATTCAACCACTGTAATTTATATGGATTAGGGTGTCTAGTAGTCTTAAGTCCCAGCCTCTCAACATAAAATTACTCACCACATTGGTGCAACTTCCTCCATCAATGATCAAATTGCAAATATGATCACCTAGATAACATCTAGTATGAAAGATATTCTCTTTTTGCACCTCCTCTTCTTCCTTCACCTGTACATTCAAAGCTCGCTTCACTACTGCCACTAACTTCCTTATTGCAGGCTCCTCATTCATCATAGCGTCTCTAATGGAGGCATATCATCCTCTTCACTATCCCCCTAAGTCTCATATTCACCATCATCACGCAGAATCATCACACGCCTATTTGGACATTGACTAGCAATATGGCCTCTACCTTAGCATTTAAAACATCTAATGTCACAATTTCTAGGAGTAGAAGAATTAGGTTTACCTTGGTTACTAGGAGTAGACCCGCTTGCCTCTGCTCTCCTTTCGGTTTGGTGGGTAAAGGCTTTTCTTCCTTCTTCCATTGGTTAGTCTTCCGGTGGATGAACCAGTACCCTGTTGAAAACCGTACATTACTACAACCTTTCCTCTTGTGTTGGTTCTCAACCTTTATAGCCATATGAACAATATCTTCCAATTCTACATATTGCTGCAATTTCTCTATTCAATTCAGCAAGAAACCTAGCCATGATAGCCTCTCTATCCTCCTCTACATTCGCCCTGATCATCGAAACTTCTATCTCCTTGAAATACTCATCCACACTTCGGCTTCCCTGCTTAAGAGTTTGCAATTTGTTGTGCAATTCACGATAGTTTAAAACACAGGCACAACCCACTTCTTCATCACCCGCTTCATCTCTTCCCACGACTCAATAGGTGGTTCGCCATTCCTTCTTCGATTCAACATTAGTTGATCCCACCACACTATAGCATAATCTGAAAATTCAATGGCAGCAGTTTCACTTCTTTCTCCCACTATAGTTATGATAATCAAACACCATCTCTACCTTCTTCTCCCACTCTAAGTACGCCTCGGGATCATTCTTTCCTTGGAAAGGAGGAATTTTCATCTTTATACTACTCAATTGATTATCCTCTCTATTCCTATCTCCTCTATCTTCCCAATCCTAGTTCCCCTATTCTGACCACTATATCCTCTATAACTCCTGATAGAAGGTTCATCAAATTCATCATTCGACATTTCATCTCCACCCCTTTGTACTCTCCTAGAACAACTCTCCCTCTTACGCCCCTTTGGGAAAACGTTTTTAGATTGCTCTAGTCTTTGCTCTACCGTCTCATGAATTTGTTCCATTCCCTCTTGAAACATTCTCTTCATCCCACCCCTCAACGCCTCATTCACAAACCTAGCATCGAACCTTCCCCTCTCACTTTCAGGAGAATGTTGCCTCGACATAGTTCCTACAGAAAAAGATTAATACTAACACAAATATATATATAATTAAGCCTCACGATACACTTCCTTACGTGTTTTGCTCAATGATGATATCATATAGTCACTCGTGTATTCTCACAAGCAATAATGATATCAATTCACCAATTCCTCTTCTCAATTCTCTTGGAACTAACCCAAACTACATTAATTCCCTTCCGTAGAATGCAAACAACTCTAGGGCTCGAAATTTTCTCTTTTTTCTTTCTGATTTTTTTTTTTTTGCTCTTGATCACGTTCCCCCCCTTTTTTTTTTCTTTTGTCGTGATTCTTCCTTTTTTTTTTTGTAACAAAATTGAATAGTAGGTACTACACTTTTAATAGACAATTAACACTATGAAATTGAATACGAACAATTGATATGAAAGATTGGAGTTAGGGTTTTGATGTTACTTTCCTCAAACCGAACTGATGTTTAATAAACCTAAGCTTTGATACCAAACTGATACAAATTGATTTAGCTCCGATACCAAACTGATACGAACCACGCCAACGTGTGATGAAACCCAATACTAATACGTTCGGAATTCGCTACCTAAGATGCCAAAACACACTTAAGTGGAAACCGCGACCCGTTGTCTATAAGTGAGACAAGAACCTTGGTATAATATGAAGATGCCACAATCGGGATGAAAGACTGATTGATAAGTCGGGATGAACACCACAAAATGAAAATTCGATAAGTTCTAGATTAGTTCTTTAAAGAACCAAGAGAGGAATTCTCTCAAAAGTGTTTTCTCAAACTTGTATGTTGAATTTTCTATATTCTAAATGTTCTAAACCCTAGGAGCTTTATATTAGGGTTTACAATTCGTAACAATAAAGCCCCAAAACGACATCACTTCAATAAGTTGTGTAAAATCAACAAAACAAGACATGAAGGCTGGCGGCCTTGGAGCCGGCCTTGAGCCGGCGTTGGAGATATACACGACGTGTACTTTTAGACGTGTATCTTTCTGTGGTTTTCTTGACACCATACACGACCATGCCTTTTAGCCGTGTATATGACCGTGTGTGATTCTGTGTAACCTTCAGACTCCTACACGACCGTGCCTTGAAAAGACACGCCCTCATGAACTCATATCCTTTATGACTTGTACAAGAGCAAGGGCATTCCCATGGTTGTTCCATCCTTTCCAACTTCATGATTGCTCCAATCCTTTTCGGCTCATGGATATCCTTTATCAACCCGTTAAGTGCTTCCTTGAATCATTTCGCTCGATTTCTTGTGATCGGTCCAGGTAGCACTTCAAGAGGATCTACATTCCATCGTCTGGCTTGGCTCCCATCATGGATTCATCGTGATGGCTCTAATTGTGCTAGTGATACTATGCCTTGTTAGAAGATGCTAATGATTATGAATATGCTGTAGAAGGCAAGTCATTGGTCATTATGCATTCCTGAATGTGCAAGTGAAACAAGAAGAGAATGACAATGTGCAGTGAGATAATATTTTTCACACTTGGTGCCATTTACAAGACAAGGTATGTAGTTTGATCATAGACGGAGGTAGTTGTGTTAATGTTGCAAGTACATACTTGTTGATAAATTGGGTTTGTTTATTGTGAAGCATCCCAAGCCATACAAGTTGTAATGGTTGAATGAATGTGGAGAAGTAAAGGTGAATAAGCAGGTCCATGTGACGTTTTCAATTGGGAAATATATGGATAGGGTCCTTTGTGATGTTATACTTATGCATATGGTTATCTTTTACTCGGAAGGCCTTGGTAATTTGATAGGAGAGCCATTCATGATGGGTATAAGAATTAGTACTAATTTGTGAAGGATGGAAGGAAAGTTACATTGATGCCATGACGCCAAGCTAGGTGTATGAGGATTCAACTATGGCTTAAAAAAGCCATTTGTGAGGAAAGTGAGGTAGAAGCCGAGAAACAAAAGAAGAGGGAAAATGAAATTGAAAGAAATATGAAGTGGTGAGAAGAGAGAAAGTAAATCTTTGGGAGAGAAAAGTAAGAGTGCTTGATTGTAGGTGAGGGAAGAGAGAAAAGAATGAGTTTCTTTGCAAAAGAATGAGAGACCAAGAGTGCACTTAAGGTTAGAAGACTAATGATTCTGTTTGTATATAAGGAAGCCATGTTTGATAATTCTGACCTTGACACTTCTTTGCCTAGTTGTGTGTTTTCTCTTTTGCAAGATTATGTGGATGTCTTTCCCGATGAAATACTTAATGGTCTATCATCAAAGTGAGGGATTGAGCATCATATTAACTTTATTTCCCGGAGCGATGATTCCAAATCGACCAACTTATAAGGTGAATCCTGTAGAGACAAGGGAATTACAACGGCAAGTGGAAGAGTTAATGGCTAAAGGACATGAGTCTACGTGCAGTTCCAGTATTGTTGGTGCCTAAGAAAGATGGGACATAGCACATGTGTGTTAATTGTCGAGCCATTGATAAAATCACAGTGAAGTACCGATACCCTATACCTTGTTTGGATGATATGCTTAATGAATTGCATGGATCTATGATATTTTAGAAAATAGATCTAAAGAGTGGCTATCATTAAATTAGAATGAAAGAAGGTGATGAATGGAAAACAGCTTTCAAAACAAAACATGGTTATATGAGTGGTTAGTGATGCAATTTGGGTTAACTAAGGCACCTAGTACAGTCATGAGACTAATGAACCATGTTTTGCATGCATTTATTAGAAAATTTGTTGTTGTATACTTTGATGATATTTTGGTGTGTAGTAAGAGCTTTGATGAGCATATAGAACATCTTAGAGCTGTTGTTGATGTGCTAAGATAGGAAAAATTATATGCAAACTTAAAAAACGCAGTTTTTGTATAGACTGAGTGGTATTCTTGGGTCTTGTTGTTACAACAGGTGGAATACAAGTGGATGAAGAAAAGGCTTAAGCCATCAAGGATTGGCCATCTCCTAAATCGCTGACTGAGGTAAGAAGTTTTCTTGGGTTAGCTAGTTTTTATGGACGTTTTGTGCGTAATTTTAGCACATTGGCCACCCTATTGACTGAAGTAATAAAAAAGGATGTTGGGTTTAAATGGGAAGTAGTACAAGAAAAATGCCTTTAATGTAGTAAAAATAATTTATGTTTTACTCCATTGTCATCTCTGCTTAATTTTTTCCAAAACTTTCAAGATCGAATGTGATGCCTTTGGGATTGATATAGGAGCTGTTTTGATGTAAGAGAAGCGTCCTATTGCTTGCTTTAGTGAGAAGTTAAATGGAGCTACTTTAAAGTACTTGAGAGTGACAAGGTGCTCTATGCATTGGTATGTGCAATGAAGATGTGGCAGCATTACTTATAGTCAAAAGAATTTGTTATTTATACGGGTTATGAATCTTTAAAGCATTTGAAGGCCTAATGCATGTTCAATAAAAGACATGCAAGATGGGTTGAGTTTATAGAGATGATTCCATATGTGATCCAATACAAACAAGGTAAGGAAAATGTGGTAGCAAATGTCCTATCTCGCAGGTATGCTCTTATTCGCTATTCTTAGAGCTAAATTACTTGGATTTGAACCATAAAGGAATTGTATATACAAGATTCTGATTTTCATGTTGTGTATCATGCTTGTGAAAAGGGTGCATTTGATAGGTTCTATAGGTACGGTGGATGATGAGAGTCATGATAGGAGCTAAGCCAGAAGATGGAATGTGGATCTCTGAAGTGCCACCTGGACCAATCACAAGAACTCGAGCGAAACGATTCAAGGAAGCACTTAATGGGTTGATAAAGGATGTCCACGAAGCCAGAAAGGATTGGAGCAATCATGAAGTTAGAAAGGATTGGAACAACCATGGGAATGCCCTTGCTCTTGTTACAAGTCATAACGGATACGGGTTGAAGAGGGCGTGTCTTTATAAGGCACATCCATGTAGGAGTTTAGAGGTTACACAGAATTATGCATGGTCGTATATACGGTTCAAAGGCACGGCCGTGTATGGTGTCAAGAATATCCACAGAAAAATACACGTCTAGAAGGCATGACGTGTATATGCTTAACGCCAGCTCCAACGCTGCCGGCCTTCACTCCTACACCGCCGGCCTTTAAGTCTCTATTTTGTTATTTTTTTACAACTTAATGAAGTTTTGTCATTTTGGGCCTTTATTGTTACGAATTGTAAACCCTAATATAAAGCTCCTAGGGTTTAGAACAGATGGAACATAGAACATACAACATTAAAGTTTGAAAAAACACTTTTGAGAGAATTCCTCTCTTGGTTCTTTAAAGAACCACTCTAGAACTTATCGGATTTTCTTCCGTGGCGTTCATCCCGACTTATCAATCGGTCTTTCATCCCGATTGTGGCGTCTACATAATATACCAAGGTTCTTGTCTCACTTATAGGCAACAGGTCACGGTTTCCACTCGATTGTTTGGCATCTGGGTAGCAATTTCGAACGTATTGGTATTGGGTTTCGTCATACGTTGGCGTGGTTTGTATCAGAGCCTAGGTTTGTTAAAACATCAGTTCGGTTTGAGGAAGGTAACATCAAAACCCTAACTCCAATCGTTCATATCAATTGTTCGTACTCAATTTCATTGTGTTAATTGTCTATTGAAAGTATAGTGTCTCCTATCCAATTTTTGTTACAAAAAAAAAAAAAAAATCACGACAAAAAAAGAAGAGAGGAACGTGATCAAGAGCAACAAACAAAGGCAACAAAAAAAAAATCGGAAAGAAAAAAAAGGAAAAATTTCGAGCCTTAGAGTTTTTGAATTCTACGGAAGGGAATTGGTGTAGTTTGGGTTAATTCCAAGAGAATTGAGAAGAGGAATTGGTGAATTGATATCATTATTGCTTGTGAGAATACACGAGTGACTGTGTGATATCATCCTTGGAGCGAAACAACGTAAGGAGTGTATTGTGAGGCTTAATCATATATTATATTTGTGTTAGTACTAATCTTTTTTTGCAGGAAACTATGTCGAGGCAACATTCTCCTGAAAGTGAGAGGGGAAGGTTTGATGCTAGGTTAGTGATTGAGGCATTGAGGGGTGAGATGAAGAGGATGTTTCAGGAGGGGATGGAACAAATTCATGAGACGGTAGAGCAAAGACTAGAGCAATCTAAAAACATCTTCCAAGGGCGTTAAGAGGGAGAGTTGTTCTAGGAGAGTACAAAGGGGTGGAGATGAAATGTCTGATGATGAATTTGATGAACTTCTGTCAGGAGTTATAGAGGTTATAGTGGTAGGAATAGGGAATTAGGAATTGGGAAGATAGAGGAGATAGGAATAGAGAGGATAATCAATTGAGTAGTATAAAGATGAAGATTCCTCCTTTCTAAGGGAAGAATGATCCCGAGGCGTACTTAGAGTGGGAGAAGAAGGTGGAGATGGTGTTTGATTGTCATAACTATAGTGGGAGAAAGAAAGTGAAACTTGCTGCCATTGAATTTTCGGATTATGCCTTAGTGTGGTGGGATCAACTAATGTTGAATCGAAAAAGGAATGGCAAACCATCTATTGAGTCATGGGAGAGATGAAGAGGGTGATGAAGAAGCGGTTTGTGCTTGCGTATTATTATCGTGAATTGCACAACAAATTGCAAACTTTAAGCAGGGAAGCCGAAGTGTGGATGAGTATTTCAATGAGATGGAAGTTACTATGATCAGGGCGAATGTAGAGGAGGATAGAGAGGTTACATGGCTAGGTTTCTTGCTGGATTGAATAGAGAAATTCAAAATGTCATAGAATTGCAGCATTATGTAGAATTAGAAGATATGGTTCATATGGCTATAAGGTTGAGAAACTAACACAGGAGGAAAAGGTAGTAGTACTGCATGGTTTCAACAGGGTGCTGGTTCATCTACCTAGAAGACTAACCAATGGAAGAAGGAAGAAAAACCTTTACCACCAACCGAAAGGAGAGCAGAGGCAAGGGGTTCTACTCCTGGTAACCAAGGTAAACCTGATTCCTCTACTCTTAGAAATCGTGACATTAGATGTTTTAAATGCCAAGGTAAAGGCCATATTGCTAGTCAATGTCCGAATAGGCGTGTTTTGATTCTGCGTGATGATGGTGAGTATGAGACTGAGGGGGATAGTGAAGAGGATGATATGCCTCCATTAGAGGACGCTAGTGATGATGAGGAGCCTACAGTAGGGAGGTTAGTGGCAGTAGTGAAGCGAGCTTTGAATGTGCAGGTGAAGGAAGAAGAGGAGGTGCAAAGAGAGAATATCTTTCATACTAGATGTTATCTAGGTGATCATATTTGCAGTTTGATCATTGATGGAGGAAGTTACACCAATGTGGTGAGTAATTTTATTGTTGAGAGGCTTGGGACTCAAGACTACTAAACACCCTAGTCCATATAAATTGCAGTGGTTAAATGATAGTGTGAGACTAAGGTGAGTAAGCAAGTCTTGATTGCTTTTCGCATCGGCAGCTATGAGGATGAGTTGTTATGCGATGTAGTGCCAATGTATGCGTGTCATGTGTTGTTGGGGAGGCCATGGCAGTTTGATCGGAAGGTTGTTCATGATGGCTTTTCTAACAAGTATACGCTTGTTCACCAAGGGAAAGCTTTAATCTTAAACCTTTAACACTTAAACAGGTGTATGAGGATCAGTTGCAACTACAACAGTCTTTTGCAAAATATAAGGTGAGTGAAAAACAGAGGGAGAGTGAGAGAGCAAAAGACAGTGAGAAAGAAAAGGAATACAAAAGTCGATATCAAAAGGAAAAAGAGAGGAAGGCTGGAAAGAGTGTGAGAGACCAAGTTGAAAGGGGATCAACTTTGGTGGTGAGTGAAAAGGAAGTGCAGCCTTGCAAAAGGAGAGTTGTGTGGCAAGAGCGAGAGTAGTGAGGAGAGCGTTAGTGATGAAGCAACTAGTTGTTGCTGTTTTTAAGGATACCTGTTTGAAATATAACGAACTATTTAACTTTGTGCTTAGTGTAGGTTGTGTCTATTGTGCAGGACTTTGAAGATGTCTTCCTTGAGGAAGTTCGAAAGGGTTTACCACCTATTCGTGGTATTGAGCACCAGATTGACCTGTACCCGGAGCATCGATTCCAAATAAACCGCTTATAGGAGTAATCTTGAGGAGACAAAGGAACTCTAAAGGCATGGTTGATGAATTAATGGAGAAGGGGTACGTGAGAGAAAGCATGAGCCCATGTGCAGTGCCTGTATTTTGGTTGCCTAAGAAGGATAGGTCATGGAGAATGTGTGTGATTACCGCGCCATCAACAACATCACGGTAAAGTATCGTCATCCATTCCTCCCTTTGATGACATATTAGATGAGTTACGTGGGTCTAGTGTCTTTTCTAAAATGATCTGAAAAGCGGATATCACCAAATTAGAATGAACGAAGGTGATGAATGGAAAACTACATTTAAGACAAAATATGGATTGTATGAGTGGTTAGTAATGCCTTTCGGTTTAACTAACGACTAGTACTTTTATGAGACTTATGAACCATGTTTTGAGGACTTTTATTGGCAAATTTGTGGTTATCTATTTTGATGATATCCTCATTTACAGCAAAGGTTTAGAAGACCATATATCTCACTTGAGGGATGTTTTAGAAGTGCTTCGAAAGGAGCAATTATATGCTAACCTCAAAAAGTACACTTTTTGCACAGAAAAAACTTGTGTTTCTTCGTTTTGTTGTTAGTATACAGGGAATATAGGTTGATGAAGAAAAGATTCGTGTGATCCAAGAATGGCTAAGTCCAACTAATGTAAGTAATGTGTGGAGTTTCCATGGACTAGCGAGCTTTTACAGGAGATTTGTGAAGGATTTCAGCACCATTGCGACACCACTCACTGAGGAAATTAAGAAGAATGTGGGGTTTTAGATGGGAGAGCAATAAGAGAGGGCCTTTCAGACGCTTAAAAATAAGCGACATAGGCGCCATTACTTGCTTTACCTGATTTCTCTAAAACATTTGAATTGAGTGTGATGCTTCAGGATTAGGTTTTGGGGAGCAGTGCTCATGCAAGAGAAAAGGCCCAAAATTGCATTCTTTAGCGAGAAGCTAAGTGGGGAAAACCTTGAACTACCCTACTTATAAACAAGGAGTTATATGCATTTGGTTCGAGCACTGGAGACTTGGCAACACTATCTTTGGCCAAAAGAGTTCGTGATCCACATGATCATGAATCCTTGAAGTACTTGAAGGGAAAACATTAAGCTAAACAAACGGCATGCTCGTTAGGGGGAGTTCATTGAAACATTTCCCTATGTCATCCACTACAAGCAAGGTAAAGAAAATGTCGTTGCTGATGAAACTTTCTAGAAGGTATGTCTTATCTCTACTTTTTGTTCTAGATTGCTTGGTTTTGAGCACATTAAGGAATTGTATGCTACTGATCGAGATTTTTGTGAAGAATACATGCATTGTGAGAAAAGTGGTCACGGTAAATTTTTTTAAACATGAAGGATTCTTGTTTAGGGAGAGTAAACTATGCTTTCCCAAAATTGTTCTTTAGAGAATTACTAGTGAGGGAGTCTCATGGAGGAGGTTTAAGGGGAATATTTTGGAGTAGCTAAAACCTTAGGGGTATTGCAGGAACACTTCTATTAGCTTCACATGAAACGAGATGTTGAGGGATTTGTGAGCGATATGTCACGTGTAAGCAAGCAAAATCAAAGAGTCCAACCTCATGGGCTTTATACCCCACTTCCATTCCTCATGAGCTTGGGTAGATATTTCCATGGATTTTTGTGTTGGATTACCGGGGGTTCTACATGGTCGAGATTCTATTTTTTGTAGTCGTGGATAGATTCTCTAAGATTGGCACTTTTCATTCCTTGTCCAAAAACGATGATGCTTGAAATATTGCTAATTTGTTCTTTAGGGAAGTTGTGAGATTACATGGTGAGCCTAGAACATGTATCGGATAAAGAGGGCTAAGTTCTTGAGCTACTTCTGGAAGACCCTGTGGGGCTAAAGTTAGGAACTAAGTTATTATTTCTACTACTTGTCATCCACAGACTGATGGTCAAACTGAGGTAGTAAATCGAACTTTATCTATTTTGTTGAGGGCTGTCATTAAAAGAATATTAAAGTTGGGAGGATTGTTTCCCGCATGTTGAATTTGCCTTAATCGTACAATGCATTTGCTACTAAGTTTACTCCTTTTGAATTGATATGGTTTTAATCCACTAACTCCTTTGGATTTTATCACCTCTGCCTATTTTTGGTATGTTAATCTAGATGGCAAGAAGAAAGCACGAATTTGTTTAAACAGATCCCTGAGAAGGCAAGGCTAAACATTGAAGCGAAGAATAGAGCAGTATGCGAAACAAGCTAACAAGGGTCGTCGACAAGCGTCTTTGAACCTGTAGACTGGGTTTGGGTTCACATGCGCAAAGAGCAGTTTCCTGTGCAGCGTCAATCTAAACTACTTCCTAGAGGGCGATGGGACCATTTCAAATTCTTGAGCACATTAATGATAATGCATACAAAATAGATTTTACCAGGTTGAGTATCAAGTAAGTGCTACGTTTAATGTTAAATGATCTGAGGTCCTTTTGATGCAGGCGATGATTTGAGGACAAATCCCTTTTTAAGAGGAGGGGAATGATGAGAGCCATGATAGGAGCCAAGCCAGAAGATGGAATGTGGTCCTCTTGAAGTGCCACTTGGATTGATCACAAGAACTTGAGCGAAACCAAATTTTAAAGGGGCACTTAAACGGGTTGATAAAGGATGTCCATGAAGCCATAAGGATTGGAGCAATCATAAGTTAAAAGATTGGAAAGGATTGGAAAAACTATGGGAATGCCCTTGCTTTTTGTACAAGTCATAATAGATATGGGGTTGAAGGGGCATGGCTTTACAAGGCACGGCTGTGTAGGAGTCTGGAGGTTTACAACAGAATCATACATGGTTGTATACATGGTTCAAAGGTAACGGCGTGTTGGTGTCAAGATATCCACAGAAACATACACGTCTAGAAGGCATGGCCGTCGTATACGCTTTAAACTGGCTCCAACGCCGCTAGCCTTCACTCCTATGGGGCCGCCGCCCTTTAAGTCTCTGTTTTGTTATTTTTCCGCAACTTAATGAAGTTATGTCATTTTGGGGCCCTTTTTTGTTATGAATTTTAAACCTTAATATAAAGTCCTAGGGTTTAGAACAGATGGAACATAGAACATATAACATTAAAGTTTGAAAAAGCACTCTTTGAGAGAAATTCCTCTCTTGGTTCTTTAAAGAACTACTCTAAAACTTATCGGATTTTTTCCGTGGCGTTCATTTCCCCACTTATCAATCGGTCTTTCATCTCGATTGTGGCATTACATAAATATCCAAGGTTCTTGTCTCACTCACAGGCAAGGGGTCACGGTTTCCACTCGATTGTTTTTCATCTTGGGTAGCAATTCTGAACGTATTGGTATTGGGTTTCATCACACGTTGGCGTGGTTCGTATCATTGGATTCCCTTTTTAGGGAGAAAAAAGCTGTGCTTTCCTGAGTGTTCAATGCGAGAGTTACTTGTGCTTGAGTTGCATGGTAGTGGTCTTATGGGTCATTTGGTGTTATTAAGATATTAGATGTGCTGAAAGAAACTTTCTTTTGGCCTTATATGAAAAGAGATGTAGAAAGAGTTTACTCTAGATGCATCATATGTAAGAAAGCCATGCACTCAATGAACCTTGGTGATAGGAATTAGACTCCTACAGGACCTATCACCATAACTTAGTTTTGAGAATCTTTCATGAGAAACCTAATCTTGAGGAAGCTAATATATTTTCTTCATTTCTACATTATAATTTTAGTGCATTCCAGTAGGCTCACTTATCAGTCCTACATGATACTAAATCACCTATACTCTTGAGCGAGTCGGGACTCTCATTGGGGCTTAATTTGAAAGTACCTTAAAGACTACCATCATGAAGACTCATTTCTTTTACATATTTCTCATTTGTATGGACTATTTTATGTTGTATTTTCTTTTGGGACACTTTCATTTTGATTGTAATTTCCATTTAGGACCGGCCACCTTAAAAGTAGTAGAGTTGTAATTTTGTGCATTTTCTAACCCTAAAGGGAGCAAGTATAAATACTTGCTTAAAGTAGGGTTTCAGAAGGCCATTTTTCAGAATAGAACTTCACTTTTATGTGAGAGGGTTAGGGCTTATTCCTAATTCAATTGCTCTTATCAATTTCAAATCCCAATTTGAGGTTGTGGCGAGTAGCTTCAAGGTTAATTTGTGAGTAAAATCAAATTTACTTTGTTGCAATTTCCTTTTCTCTCTAGTGAGTAATATCTAGGGTTGAATTGGTTGTTTTATCGATCGAATTTGATTGCATTTGTGATCAAATTCTTGTTGCTTAATTGATTGGTTTTAGCCTTAGTTTTATCCTTCAATTTAGCATCATTTTGAACCGTGGGTCATTTTTTTTGGGAAAGTGAATCACAGAATTGGATCTTATTGTTCTTGTATGTAATTCATGTGGAATTCTTGTGATTGTTGTTATATTTGGAGAAGATTATCATTGTTAGATTGTTAATTGCAACTTTGAGCATTCAAATTTCATTACATCTTCATTTAGGGTTCATGCCATTCTTGTTTCCATTGAATCGGTTTTTAATTGTGAATTGAAGTTGTTTCTTTGATTCATTTGCATGTGCTTAGACCTTGGTTTTAGGCACATCATCTTTTTGTATTAGAGCTTGAGGTTGTGAGAAGGGTTTGGTTTCAATTGAAGTCGGAAGTTAGGGGTTTATGTGAAGCACCATGATCCGAAAATTTGTTTGCATGAAATTTTCATTTGTTGTTTGATTATTGAAATTTGTTCTCTTGTTTTTTTGTGGATGTACAAAATTTGGGAAAG
>JBBMOL010003475.1:0-15846 GCA_037954665.1 Laguncularia racemosa | reverse complement strand
AGTAATTAAAAAAAAAAAGAAGCTTCCATTAAATTGCAAATGTATTTTGAAAATTCTAGAATGAGAGTCACTAGATTTCATAACCTATCACTTAAGAGGTTCAAGATATTAGTCTTATGATGTTGAGCTAGTCTTCCTCTTAAGTGTAAGATTTTCCTTTTTTCTAATCATTTTACAATGCCTCAAAAGCCAATGTATAACAATATGTTGCATGTTGTTAACTCAATAAAGACATGTGAAAGCTTAGAACTTGTATACAGTACCCACAATTGTCTATATAAATTGCAAATCACACAATAATAAAAGTTAAGTGTCATGCCCCAAAGAGGGCCTAGAAGTTTCCACTAAAATTATCATGGTACGTGTGCACCTATTACGTAATAATCATCTTACAAGCCAAAGATCGTAAGACTTTAAATAATTAACTACATTTACAACTATTCATATTACATATAATTATATAATAAAATATAACTATAGATTTCGTATTCCATGGTCAACCATGATCGCAGAGAGTCGGTATCTCCTACCAACCAGTAAAATGGAATAAAATCTTAAGTTTCATAACTTCAAATTTTTACATTAGGGTTCTAAAATAACATTTCATCTAAATAATCTATCTTTCGCATTTCTTACTTTATCATTCTTGGCTTCCAAAAACTCTCGACACTTCACATCTTATCCCATCTCAAGCTTTCATAATCTTTACCTACAAAAATGGTTTGTAGAGGGCTGAGCACACTATGACTTAGTGAATAGGAGTGTAATACTTGCAATGGTACACATGCATAAGAAATTTCAAATCATATGTTATGCATGATCAACCATATGAATGCAGCTTCTCACGCAGTTTTTCGGTAACCAACGTGAAGCTTGGGGTTTATGCCCCCCTTGATCTTGGGTTAGGGATTCTAAAGCCACCATCAGTGCCCAGGTCACATTACCTGATTTACTTATCTTATCACTTTGATAATTATAATATTTTTACTTCAATAGTGAATGCTCCCATGTCATTGCATCAGTCGGAGCAACGCTCCCGTGTCTTTGCACAGTCGGAGCAACACCCTCAAAGATCAGCCAGATTTGAAATTTTTAAGGCACAACAATCTCATAATCACTTAGTTCGCACTTGGCGAAACACCAATCCTCTAATTACATCTGATGAGCCTTATAGTAGTGATGGCCTCAATCTCATGTAGTATCTCGTGTAAATGCATATCAAATTTTAATCAAGTCCACTTCTTTAATTAATTGGTTCAGAGTGTTCAAACAATATATAGTTGTAAACCAATCCACATTCATCACAACAAGAGGAATCGGCCATTACATGTTACAAATATGATAAAGAGGATCACTTTGACCAAGTAGAATCAATCAAGTCAAACACAAATCCTAATCAATTATAAGTTTGAAATGGGTTATTATGTGAAATCAACTCAATAATAGCATAATATAGCTTAATCACATTGGCCATCAAATCGACCCCTGACACCTTTATGTCATTTCACTTACTGGTGTGCCTAAAACCAATATTAAGCACAAACAAAACCAATTTGAAAGACAATCAAACAATGTTAATCAAACTAGTAATCAAATGACACAAATTCTCACTATTTATGAACCAATTCTTAAATAATGATGTGATCAATCTTAATTCTAAGTATGATGATACTCTGATACCAAAAGATGATGTGCTCAAAACCAAGCCCAAGCACACAAAACCCAATTGAAAGACCAATTACATAATGAAATCAAACTAGTCCTCCAAATTGCATAAACCATTAATCTTTATAATTCCAAATCCACAAATATGAACATGTATGAAGATTGCATATCCAAGAATCATAAGCTCTGATACCAAAAGATGATGTGCCTAAAAGGGGTTTAAGCACAAACAAAAACAACCCAAATATCAACCTTAAAAGATAAGATCAAATTCAGTTCACAAGAGAGACAATTTGCATGAACCCTAATTGATGGATGATGAATCAATTGAAAAAATCAAGGAGATGAAATCCACAAAGATGATATTCCTCAATTGAATCAATTAACTAACTTAAATTCCAAGAGAATCCCAATCAACAATACACAAATTAAAACAGTGATCCTCCTCTCAACAAGGAAGTTCCACACCACAAGTATAATGATAAATTGATAGTATTAACAAGTGCTAAAAACCAATCAATTATGCAATGATAGTTTGATTACAAATGCAATCAAAATCTAACCAATAAGACTTTAATCCAATCCTAAATATGACTCACTAGAGATGAAAAGAAACACAACAATAAGAAATTGATATAACTCACAATTTCCCCTTGTTGCACTCGCCACAATTCCAATTCTTGAGATTGAAATTAATAAGAGAAATTGAACCAGGAAGAACCCTAATTCTCTCATGTAAAGTGTATGTCCAAATTTGAAAAAATGGCCTCCTCAAACCCTACTTTAAGCAAGTATTTATACTTGCTCCCTTTAGGGTTAAAAAATATACAAAATTACAAATATGCTACTTTTAGGGTGGCCGGTCCTAAATGAAAATTACAATCAAAATGAAAGTATCCCAAAAGAAAATACAACATAGTCTACGTAAATGACAAATATATAAAAGAAATTAGTCTTCAAGATGCCGATCTTCAGGGTACTTTCGAATTGAACCCCGATGAGAATCCTGACTCACTCAAGAGTATAGGTGATTTAGCACCCTATAGGATTGATAAGTGAGCTTGCTAGAATGCACTACAATTATAATGTAGGAATGAAGAAAATAAATTAGCTTCCTCAATATTAGGTTTCTCATGTAAGATTCTGAAAACTAAGTTATGTAGAACCTTAGCTTGAGCCCTTGTGATAGAACCTGTAGGAGTCTCATTCCTATCACTTACTGTCAAGTCAATCACTTGGGATTGACTTACAATTATTAGCCTTTGACACCCCTATGTCATCGCATCCCTCAAGTGCTCAATTTTACACGTAGTCAAGAATCAAACATAGTCACATATATATCCCTTCAAAGTCCTTAAGTGCCTACGTAGGTAAGAAAATTTCAAATATATATATATAGATTTATTAATGTGTTTTTAACTGAAGGATAAGTTTGTTAAATATGTTTCCCTGTGTACTCAAGAGAAGTGAGAGGGGATAATTATTGCATTAAAAAATAAGGATTTCCATTTATGCTACATATAACTATAGGTATAAATGTAACCTACATAAATATAGTAGAAAAACCATTTCGTCTAAGCATATATATATGCATTCAGAATTAGTTTCTTATACATGTGCAGAATGATACATAGTTGGTTCCATATGTCTATGCGTAAACGCTAGCTATACATATATGTATATATAGAAAGTTAGTTTACGTGTATTAATTTATTTTAAGAAACCTAAGCTAAATTTGGATGTTAAAGTTGTCATGTTAGCATTAACAAACTAGGGCAAGGTGCCATCTAACCATAGCCTATTTTAATCTTCATAATGTTACTCTCGTATTTATCCATAATTTGCCTAGTTATTGGTTTCTTTGTATGACTTCCTTCCCAACTTATTTACCTTATGGTCGGCTAAGGAAATAATGAAATCACCAAAAATTGCAATCACAAACAAACAAGGAAAGTCACATATGCAACATACCACGATTCAACACAACATATCAACTAATCACAACATTGTAGCATATCATTAAGTTTCTCATTCACCTATTTAAGTTCGTCATAGCTCTAACCAAAATCAAGTGATTCCAGTGGGTAATCCCTTTACTTTCCTCTTGAAATCCATGTCCTTCTACAATGCTTCCTCAACCACATCATAGAAAGAAGCATCTCCACTTGACTTTGGTAGTTTCCTAGCACCTAATATGTGTACTCTACTCATTATGCATTTTGATGGCAAGGTGTAAAGTCTCCACCTTAAGAAACTTTGGGCGAATAAATTTTGAAATGTTGAACACTTCTTCAATGTGATTCTGATACAAGGTTCTAGAAAGAGCGACCTTCCTAAGAATCATTGCTTTCAATACCTCAAGTTACTGTGACGACTATCTACTTTCCTTGTGTAGAAGTCAAGCAATGGAGAATCATTGCTTTCAACACCTCAAGTTACTGTGATCGACTATCTACTTTCCTTGTGTAGAAGTCAAGCAATGGAATGTCTTCGACCTACTAAATCTAGAATTCCTCCTTCCACATAGGTAAGATACCCTTGGGAAGGATAACTAAAGGTTTTGCATTAGGGTATTTAGCCAAGAATGATCTTGGATATTGCTTTAAACATTCCATTATGAAATTCATTTCATTCCAAATATCCCTCAGGCCATCATCTTGGACATTGCTTGAATCATTCTCTTCACCATCCAACATAAACACCTCTTTTTCCTATTTAATTTCACACACAGACACACTCACCTCCTTCATGCAATTCCCTCTTCCTCCTCGGCCTCACCTTTCCATTTTTCCTTCTCTCTTTTCCCTTATTATTCTCCTTTTTGGAATTTTCTCAAATTCGCTTCTCCTTTACATGAAGTATCTTTGAACCTTTCATTTATCAATTTGTCTCTAATATCTTCCAATGAACTACTTATAAGACAACTCGTAAGATTAGAAGTCACTAAAGGTTTTGTATCACCTTCTTTCTTCTCTGCTTTGTTGACATCTCCACCTATAGGATTTCCCTTCCTCTCTAGTGGTTTTCATCTTCACTCATGCTTCCATCACCATACATACACCAACCACCCTTTACACACATACATGCTATCCTTTATCATAATAACGTCATATACACATGTACACACAAGTTTCACCTACAAACAAACACAAGATCAATACCCTCTTGCATTTATTTTCTAGCTCTTCTTCTCTTTTCCTCACTCTTTTTTCATCTTCAATTCTCGCTTTCTCCTTCTTCTAACTTTTCTTCTCCCTTTCTCCTTATTCTCTTCTTCCTCTTGGCTCCCTTCAAGTCCTCAGACTCCTCCAATTACTCACTTCTTTTTCTCATTTCTCTTCACTCTTCTCTAGCCCACATTCATGTATGTACATATTTCAAATCCTTCCATCTAATTCTCTAAGTGTTTCTTTCTTCCTAAACATCTTCCATTTTCCTTTTCTTCTTCTTATCTCCTACACACTGATCCCCACATACACACCACACGAACACACGCCGTACATACACCAGCACACACACCTACTTATACACATACACACATACTCTGCACAAACCATACACACACACGTTCACTATCCTTCACGCAATTCTCTCTTCTCTCTTGGATTCACTAGGCCATTTCCTCTTCTTCCTTATTACCCAACATACATTTGTATACATACATATATATGTCTTTCTCTTCCTCCCATTTCCCCCCTTCTTTTCTCCTTTGGAACGTTGTTGTCACAGTTGCTATTGCTATCGCCATCGCAGTTCCTATTCTCCTTTCTAGACACATGCACATACATAGCCACACGTCGTTGGAAGTACGTTATTGCTCATGTCGACATCCGATTCACCACATCTAGCTCCTTGTTTTGTTTCTTCCTTTCCATTGTCTTCTCACTACCATCAATGTTGTAGTCATCACTAATTAACTCCCACCACCACCACGAAACCCTAAACCTAAACCACCAAAACCCTCCAGAATATAAATTACTCTTCTTTGAATTAATCAAACCCCTAATCTCTCTCTCCCCATTCCTTTACTTCTTAGGTGGTTTCCTAAACAATCCACCATGCAGTTTGGGGATGAGAAAGTGAAGATGTCTTGATAAGAAGAGTTGGGGCAAAAGACATCATCGTCGGGGATTCCTTTTCAGATTTAGAGTGTATGAGAGAGAAAGAGAGAGAGAGAGAGAGGCTGCAGGAGGGAGGGTTCTACTCATCGCTGGTGTGCCCTGCATGTAAATGATGGCGTGAGCTAAAGAGCATGTGTGTGAGAGAGTGAGAGAGTGAAGGAGATATGAAACGAAATGAAGGAAGGAAGGAGAAGCATGAGACCGAGAAAAACGATGTGACCAGGAGAAGAAGAAGAAGAAGAAGAAGAAGAAAAAGAAAAAGAAAAGGAAGAGAGAAGAGATAGGGATGGGATGGCTAAAGCTTTGCTGCTACTGTGCTGCTTGCTACTATTGCTATCATAGGAGAGAGAGGCTAATGGGACTAGCAGCAGTTTTATTTTTTATTTTTTATACACAGATATGTATACATATATTTATATATTATATTATATTATATATTAAAAATATTTCTATTTTAGCATTCCGCACGCATACAAAGATATCTTTAAATTTTATATTTTTAACATTTTATTATGAAAGTTTACGTTTAAGCTAATTTGATTATTCCATACGTAAATATTTACTCAAAAATTTCATTCGAAATTCCTAAATCTATAATTTCAATTAATTTCCTTATTTAACCCAATATCGTTCAAAATTTATGTTTTGAGGAATTTATTATTTTAATTTAAATTATAGAAACTGAAATTAGGACTTAAAATTATTTCTATTTATTTGTTTATATACCTATATATGGATATTTTTCAATTATTTCACTTCCTAAATTGTTTTAGTAATATATTTGAAATGCTATGTTCGTTATCCTTTTTCTTTACAATGGTTTTTCTTTCCAATTGTTCTAAATATCTATTTCTCATTGTTTGTGATACTGATTAGATGGATCTCATGTCTTCTCGTTTTCTATTTTTAAACCTATTATTATCGCAAATTATTAAAGTAATATTTATGTGTCACGTATTTGTCGTAAATTTTGCAAAGTTTTTAATATAGCGAGATTGTCATTCTGACTATTCCGACCTGAAAGTATTTTTCATTTTTCTTATTTTCTTTAAATTTTCAGATAGTTTAAAAAAAAATTTGGGACATCACATCAAGTATTTACATATATCAAGTGATTATAGAGTTTTACTCAAACCACAAGATAAACATCGCTACATGGAGTTCACCTAGCTCAACAACAACTAAACATAAACCTAACATAGAGAGTTTAATTAACACTACGAAAAATAATTAAATGGATACACAAACTAAATCCACCAACATCAATTGGTACATCTAAGCAACTCCACTAGAATAATCATCGCAACTACTTCTCAAAGTAAATGCAGTTCACATCATCACCATAACACTATAACCCAACTCCTCATAATAATCCATGGCATTTGTAGCACTTACTCCCTAAAGTCCCACAAAAGGTGAGCCAAAGCTGAATATATAATAACGATAATCACATGTGGATCCACATTAATCAAGCTCACAACCAATCAAAACAGGTTATATACAATCAATCATTTATTATCTTAAATTTGGGTAATCAAAGTATAGCATGTTCTTCTTGTCCCAATCACATGTATAAATATATATATATATATGATGTTGGGTACATTCCTAACATCATGGTGCCCAAGACCATCCTAAAATTACTAGATCAATCTGATATGCAATTGTACTTGAGACAATACCACACATTGATCATTGAGTGCCATATGCAAATCACTAATATCTTTAATCCCCCAACCATAGCCAAGCATAAACAATACACTATTAAAATGTTAGAGTTATCAAATTAATTGGTTGACTATCTTAGTATGTACATACAACAACTACGGTAATCACATATTTGCAGTAGGATAATCAACTAGTAATTGGGGTTTTTCAACTCTAAGGTGTACTATTAACATACAAGCACTCAAGGTTGTCAAATTCACAGTTCTATCTAAAAACACTAGAGGATCTATAAAATAAAAAATGTAGAATCAAAATATAAAAACGTAATTTTTCACAACCTATATAAAACAACGTTCAATAATATGAATATGCATATTGTAGTAATAAAAATTTGTAGTATAAGATAGAATTGAAGAAATTTAGCATAAATTTTAGTTGCAACTCATAATAAAGTTATATCAATGGTACAAATAATCTAGCCTAAGTTGTTATGCTAATACATAAAATTGAAATATAAATAATGTTACCAATTTGAAATGCATTAAAACATAAATTATTATAATAATAAAAAAAATAATAATCAACCTCCTTAACATCATCTTATTGCCAGCTCTTCCTTTACCATCATTATTATCATTGTCATCCTCATTGTCAACACTAACATCATTATTAGTACTACTATTAATGATATCTATGCTTTCTAATTCCAAGCTTTTCAAAACACCAATAATATTAATATATTATGGCAACTTTCATATTTTTAGCTCATTTAACTCAAATAGGAAAAATCAATAGACTTTGTTAAAAATGCACAATTCTACTAATTTTATACATGGACTCATGATTGTAGCTATCATAAGTCTATCTGGAAACAATTTTATATTTATGTTAATTAAAAAAATAGCACTCTACAATCGTAAATGTGTAGAATATTTCAGTAGAATTGCAACTTTAACAATTATGCAAATTCTAATGCTTAATGTATACAACAAGTCGGTTCAAATTTTAGTTATTAGTGTTGGATCATTAATCCAACGTTGGCCTTATATATGAAACAATTATGTGTTGCGAGCTGTCATATTAAGTTAAGCTCAATTAAAAGTGATCAATAAGATTTGGTTATTTGAATCTTAATGTATCTAATAGGATATGGCCCCTTTTATGTGTAGAGACCTTATAGGTAGTTTCATTTTTTATGATGAGCTAAAATAGAAATACCAAAAAGGTAACATATAGTTATCTATATAAATAGTGGTTATGGTCCCTAGGTCATACACACACCTTTCTTGTCTCTTTGTATCCCATCATCAAATAGAATATAGAGAGAAAACAAATAAAGGAATCTCTCTAAAAGAAAAAAACGTATTGACTTAGAAGGCAGACCGCACAATCTAAGAATCGTGGAGTGCAATGGATTCAAGTACACTTCCGCATATTTATTGTTTAATTCTTAATGATTAAACATGAAAAAATCTAGTATTTTGTTTGTGATGATTTTCACATAAGGATAATTTAAGATTCAACAATTGGTATCAAAGCCTACATTATTTGATCATTAGGAATTACTTTTGTAATTTTTTATAAGGTGTTATTATCTCTAATTCTGGAGATTAGGTTTTGGACAAACATTAAAACATGTAAACGTTTGTCTCCATAAAAGAATCCTCAACTCCTAGATTCATCAAAATCAATGGCCATTGTCTTGTTCAATATTTTCTCCATGAACAGTATTTAAGAATGGCATGATTCCGATATGTTATCGGATCTCTACACGATGATTTTGCTTTCCATGATTGTAATTCACCAAGGTAAATTAAGGTTTTCTTTACGGTCCGTTTTCGAACAAATTAGGAATCACATCAATAAACGATGCATCATGTTGCTTCCTCTATGGCCAAACTCTTCCGTATACACGGTCTCGACTCATAGTTATACACGGTCGTGTATTCAAACCGTGTAACATTCTTTTAGTTTTTTGGCCAAAATACACGACCATGCCTTCAGCCGTATATTCAAATCGTGTAACATTTTGTTAGTTTTTGGCCAACATACACGGTCGTGCCTTTAATCGTGTATTCAAACCGTGTAACATTCTGTTAGTTTTTTGGCCAACATATATGGCCGTGTCTTTAGCCATGTATTTAAACCATGTAACATTCTGTTAGTTTTTGGTTAACATACACGGCTATGCCTTCAGCCGTGTACTCAAATCGTGTAAGATTTTGTTAGTTTTTTAGGCTTACATGGTCATGCCTTCAACCATGTACTCAAATACATAATCACTTATAGATTGATATTTAAGTACGTATATTTGGATATAGGTGCTTAGACCCAATAAGTTTTAGTTAAAATTAGAGTTGCCATGGAATCAATGTTTGATATAATTTTAAATTTGAATATTGGTATGTTTATATGTATTTTGAGATGAATTAATTGAAACAACATACTGCCAAAGTGGTCCCTCTTGCAGAAATTAATTTATTTCAAAATATAAAAGGTTGTGTGCTTATAACTTCTATGAATTTTTAATCGGCCCAAAGGAAAGTTAATGTTTAATAGAATTGGAAGTGCACCTGTGGTAATAAACTCGTAATGATTATTTTGTTTTACATCTGAACAATAAATTGGCCCAAAGGAAGCTTTATTGTTTGATATGTTCTTATTGTCAGTGTTTGATTACTGCGCCAAGATACCACTTAGTAGTTAATATTTTGTCTAAAGATGAAATATTAATGGGCTACCCGGTATTTTGAGATGGGGTTTACCTTTATTTGAATTTATTTTTATTTTGTTGTAAGACTTATGTAAGCTTGTTTATTTGTTTGTTGTTCTCATTCAGCTATGAATAATCCTGCTAATAGTACTACCAACATCAATTCCATTCCTATGCTAAATGGCACTAACTTCAAGTCGTGGAAAGATAATCTATTGACAGTACTTGGAGTTATGGATCTCGACCTTGCGTTAAGAACTGATTCTCCTTCACCTCTTACTGATAAGAGTACCTCTGGTGATAGGAGGGAGATGGAAAAGTGAGAGAAATCAAACCGCATGTATATGATGATCATGAAGAAGGCCATTCCAGAAGCATTTAAAGGTACAATATCTGATAAGATAACTAAGGCTAAGGAGTTCCTTGATGAAATTGAGAAAATGTTTGCTAAGAATGAAAAGGCAGAAATAAGTACACTCCTGGCAAACCTAATCTCAATAAAGTACAAAGGCAAGGGCAATATTAGGGTGTACATCATGGAGATGTCTCATCTTGCTTCCAAGCTAAGAGCACTCAAGCTAGACCTCACAGAGGACTTACTAGTGCATTTGGTTTTGATTTCTCTTCCAGTACAGTTTAGCCAGTTTAAAGTGAGCTATAATTGTCAGAAAGAGACTTGGTCTTTGAATGAACTCATCTCACATTATTTTCAAGAAGAGGAAAGGCTAAAGCAAGATAAGATTGAGAGTGCTCACCTAGCCTTAACCCCTAAGAATAGAAATAAGGATAATAAAAGGAAAAAGGGATAAAGACGCTGCAAATATGGCACCTTAGAAGATACAACCAAAGAAGTTGGATGCATCAAATGGTATTGGTTGTCACTTCTATGGAGCTATAAGGCATTATAAGAAGTAGAGCACTAATTATCATGCTTGGCTTGCTAAGAAAGGTACACTTCTTCATTTGGTTTGTTCTGAGGTTAATTTAACTTCGGTACCCATAGACACTTGGTGGATAGATTCTAGTGCAACAACTCACATCAGTGTGTCTATGCAGGGTTACCTACATTGTCGAAAACCAAGTGATGGTGAAAGATACATCTATGTGGGTAACGATAAGATAACTGAAGTTGAAGCAATTAGGAAGTTTAGATTATTATTAAAGAATGGATTTTATTTGGATCTTAATGAAACATTCATTGTACTGTCATTTAGACGGAATTTGATTTCTGTTTCTGCTTTGGAAAGATTTGGTTATTCTTGTTCATTTGGAAATAAGAAATTTAGTTTGTTTCATGATTCAAAATTAGTTAGATCTGATTCTCTATCTATTTATGATAATCTTTACTTGATTGATATTATTGCTTCATTTAATGAATTCCTGCAAGTAAGACATGGGGTATAAAGAGAAAATTAACTAATGAAAATTCAGCTACATTATGGCACAAAAGATTAGGTCATATCTCCAAACGGAGAATGGAGAGACTTGTGTCAGATGAAATTCTAAACCCCTTGGATTTTATAGATTTTGATGATTGCATTAATTGTATAAAGGGGAAACAAACCAATAAAAGGAGATTTGAAGCCAATAAGACCTTAGACGTCTTAGAACTTATACATACAGATATTTGTGGGCCATTCCCTACAGTTGCTTGGAATGGTCAACAATATTTTATAACATTCATAGACGATTTCTCACGATATGGCTATCTTTATCTCATTCATGAAAAGTCACAATCTTTAGATATGTTTAAAAATTATAAGGCTGAAGTTTGAGAACCAACTCAACAAAAGGATTAAAAGCATTAGATTTGATCGTGGTGGCGAATACTACGGTAGATATGATGGTTTAGGTGAATAACGTCCAGGACCTTTTGCTAAATTCCTAAAGGAATGTGGTATTATCCTACAGTACACTATGCCTGGTTCACCCACTATGAATGGTGTTGCTGAAAGATGAAATAGAACACTTAAGGACATGGTAAGGAGTATGATTTGTCACTCGACCTTATTAGAATCACTCCGGCGAGAAGCACTTAAGACTGCAACATATATCCTTAACACGGTTCCAACAAAAGCAACTAACAAAACCCCTTATGATCTTTGGACTGGGAAAAAGCCTAGTCTAAAACATTTACATGTGTGGGGATGTCCAGCTAAGGCACGACCATATAAGCCCAAGGAAAAGAAACTAGACTCAAGAACAATAAATTGCTATTTTTTTGGGTACTCTAAAAGATCAAGGGGTTACAAGTTCTATGATCCCACAACTAAATCAATATTTGAGTTGGGAAATGCTTGGTTCTTTGAGGATGTCGAGTTTTCCGGGGGAGATACGGTTAGAGATATTGTCTTTGAAGAGGAATACGTTGATATTCCTACATGTGTTATTGAATTTAGTCAAGATTTTATTCCTGATCTTCTTCAAGACACAATAAAACAAGACAATATTGGAGATCCCATTCAAGATACTACTCTAGAAGAACAAACTCTACCACCTCAAGAACCTATGCCATTGAGAAGATCCACTAGACAAAGAAGAAGTGCGCTGCTAGATGACTACATCATATTTCTTCAAGAACATGAGGTTGACATTGGAATGATGGAAGATGATCCAATTAAGTTCCGTCAAGCCATTGAAAGTTCTAAATCTCAGAAGTGGATCGATGCTATGAATGAAGAGATAAAGTCTATGAAAGATAATGATGTTTGGGATCTTGTCCCATTGCCAGAAGGTATGAAGCCCATTAGTTGCAAATGGATATTTAAGACCAAGAGGGATTCAAAAGGCAATATGGAGAGGTATAAGGCTCGTCTTGTTGCAAAGGGCTTTACCTAGAAAGAATGCATCAACTATAAAGAGACTTTCTCATCGGTTTCTTTGAAAGACTCTTTTAGGATTATAATGGCATTAGTGGCACAATTCGATCTTGAGTTACATCAAATAGATGTAAAGACCGCCTTCCTCAATGTTGACATTGATGAGACAATCTATATGGTACAACCAGAAAATTTTGTTTTAGGAGATCCAAAGAATATGGTTTGTAAACTTAAGAAATCCATCTATGGACTTAAGCAAGCATCCCGACAATGGGATTCCAAATTTCATCAAGTGATCACTTCGCATGGTTTCGAGACGAATTTGGTCGATGATTGTATATACCATAAATTCTGTAGGAGCAAGCATATTTTCTTGGTTTTATATGTTGATGATATATTGCTTGCTAGCAACGAAATAGACTTATTGCACAAAACTAAGAGATTTCTAGTTGAGAATTTTGAGATGAAAGATCTTGGTGATGCCTCTTTTGAGTTAGGAATACAAATATATCGAGATTACTCTCGAGGTACTCTTAAATTATCACAAAAGAGCTATATCGAAAAGGTACTTAAAAGGTGTGGCATGCAAAATTGCAAACCAAGTGATACGGCTGTAGCTAAGGGAGACAAATTAAGTCTTAGTCAGTGCCCTAAGAATGATTTTGAGGAAAAGGAAATGCAAAAGGTTCCCTATGCATCAGTAGTAGGGAGTCTAATGTCTACTCAGGTTTGTACGCGTCTAGATATTGCGTACATTATAGGAATGTTAGGTAGATACTTGAGTAATCTAGGATCTTGCAGTACTTACAAAGAACAAAAGATTACATGCTTACCTATCAGAAGTCAGATCAAATCGAGATCGTTGGGTATACTAATTCTGATTTTGCTGGTTGCCAAGATAGTATGGAGTCTATATCAGGCTATATATATCTATTAGCAGAGGGAGCTGTCTCTTAGAAGAGCATAAAACAATCCCTTGTTACTTCTTCTACTATGGAAGCAAAGTTTGTAGCATGTTATGAGGCATCCAATCGTGGAATATGGTTGCAGAATTTTGTCACAGGGCTCTACATTATGGATACTATTAATAGGCCACTTAAATTATTTTGTGACAATAAGTCAGCAATTCTATATTCTAACAACAATAGGAGCTCGACGAAGTCAAAGCATATAAACATCAAGTTCCTAGTTGTAAAATAAAGAGTTTAGAGTGGACAGTTGTCTATAGAGCATATAGGAACAAACTCTATGATCGCGGATCCGCTCACTAAAGGAGTGTAACCTAAACTGTTTCATGAGCACATTGCTCGTATGGGTGTCAAGACCTTGAGTGACATTAAGTTTTAGTAGGAGTTTGTTACCTTGTATACATTTATGTCATAGACAAACTGTAATAAGTTATTTTAGTTTATTATGTTTTATGGATATCTTCCACAGAAATAAAGTATTTTGTTTACCTACACTCTGTTTTTGGTTTATGGTTTGATCTCACAAAGGTTTATGGTGGACCAGTAGAAAATAGACATGTTAAGATTACATTGCATGGAATTTTCTTGCTACACATCCATATCATGATCCATGTCATTCAATTATATCAGCATTGTAACCATTGATAGGTAGAGTTACGATAAATGTGATGAATACCTCTTTGATCCTATGTTGATATGACTGATGGACCGGATTGGTTATAGATACATTTAGTTCATGACAGCAAATTTGAGCTCATATGGTTTTGCAAAACATGATTGTGAAGTTACACATATAGTCTAAGTGGGAGATTGTTGGATTCTTAATCCAAAGTTGGCCTTATATGTGAAATGATTATGTGTTGCGGGCTGTCATATTAAGTTAAGCTCAATTAAAAGTGATCAATAAGATTTGGTTATTTGAGTCTTAATGTATCTAATAGGATATGACCCCTTTTATGTATAGAAATCTTATGGGTAATTTCTATTTTTATGATGAGCTAAAATAGAAATACCAAAAAAGTAACATATAGTTATCGATATAAATAGTAGTTATGGTCCACAGGTCATACACATACCTTTCTTATCTCTTTATATCCCATCATCAAATAGACTATAGAGAGAAAACAAATAAAAGGATCTCTCTAAAAGAAAAAAATGTATTGACCTGGAAGGCAGACCGCATAATCTAAGAATCATGGAGTGTAATGGATTCAAGTATGCTTCCGCATATTTATTGTTTAATTCTTAATGATCAAATATGAAAAGATCTAGTATTTTATTTGTGATGATTTTCACATAAGGATAATTCAAGATTCAATAATTAGTTCTACTTAATTTATGAAAAAGTAAAAGGTAAAAAAAGTCAAATGAAAAAGACATGCCTATGAATAAGGAGGAATGAAGATGATTGTAGGTATAAATGAGAAAGGCAACATAGAAATGAATAGGAGGCACATTTAGCACAATAACTCATGTGTTTTCCATGAGGCAACCTATAGTTGCAAATTTGTAGTGGTGTTAGTATACACTATGAGTTGGTTCAAATTCCAATTATTACTTCTACTTAATTATGTCAATATCCAACCAATTTATATAGTAGCTACTACCCAACACTAATTAATTCTCCCCCAAAAACCTCGTAAGTTTTTCAAATGGATCTTGAACTTAAAATCGTTTAGTTCTTAAATAATCTTTGAATAACAAATTAAAATTTAAGATGTAATTAAATAGTAAAGATTAAGAAAAATGATTAAATTATAATTATAATTATATAAGGGTGTAAAATAAAAAGGGAAAAAGAACTAAAAAAAAAAAGGCAAAGTTACCACATTGCAACTAGCGTCCGTATGGCACCGTGCCTATCGATTGGACGCTGGTAGAAGAGCGGCTGT
>JBBMOL010003474.1:6268-16350 GCA_037954665.1 Laguncularia racemosa | reverse complement strand
TTAAATTTCAATAACTACATAAAAACAACTCTGTTAAAATTTTACAATAATGAAAGGTTAATGATAACAAAATCTTTTTGTATTATCTTGCAACATTTGTTACCCGTTTAAAATTTTTGGACATTCAATTGTTACCTCTTTTTTTCTAACATTATTCATAGTTTCACTGTTGGATTTCTTCTCATTCTATCATTACATCACATGGATAATTGTCAAATTGAATTTGACAATATAGAAATGGAATTTTCAAAATGTCTAACTTTTGTAAAATTATATGAACTATAAAAGATTTGTAATTGAAGGAAAATTAGCCCCTTCTTCAAATTTCAATAACTACATAAAAACAACTCTGTTAAAATTTTACAATAATGAAAGGTTAATGATAACGAAATCTTTTTGTATTATCTTGCAACATTTGTTACCCGTTTAAAATTTTTGGACAATCATTCGTTACCTCTTTTTTTCTAACATTATTCATAGTTTCACTATTGGACTTCCTCCAATTCTATCATTACATCACACTGATAATTGTCAAATTGAATTTGACAATAAAGAAATTGAATTATCAAAATTTTTAACTTTTGTAAAATTAAATGAACTACAAAGGATTTGTAATTGAAGGAAAATTAGCCACATCTTTAAATTTCAATAACTACATAAAAACATTTCAGTTAAAATTTTACAATAAAGAAAGGTTAATGATAACAAAATCTTTTTGTATTATAAAGCATCAATTGTGACTCGTTTAAAATTTTTGCACAATCATTCGTTACCTCTTTTTTTCTAACATTATTGATAGTTTAACTGTTGGTTTTCCTCTAATTCTATTGTTACATCACACGGATAATTGTCAAATTGAATTTCACAATAAAGAAATTGAATTATCAAAATTTATAACATTTGTAAAATTATATGAACTATAAAGGATTTGTAATTGAAGGAAAATTAGACCCTTCTTCAAATTTCAATAACTACATAAAAACATTTCTGTTAAAATTTTACAATAACGAAAGGTTAATGACAACAAAATCTTTTTGTATTATCTTGCAACATTTGTTACTCGTTTAAAATTTTTGCACATTCATTCGTTACCACTTTTTTTCTAACATTATTCACAGTTTCACTATTGGATTTCCTCTAATTCTATTATTACATCACACGGATAATTGTCAAATTGAATTTCACAATAATGAAATTGAATTACCAAAATTTATAACGTTTGTAAAATTAAATGAACTATAAAGGATTTGTAATTGAAAAATAATTTGCCTCTTCTTTAAATTTCAATAACTACAAAAAAACAACTCTGTTAAAATTTTACAATAATGAAAGGTTAATGATAACAAAATCTTTTTGTATTATCTTGCAACATTCGTTACCCGTTTAAAATTTTTGCACATTCATCCGTTACCTCATTTTTTCTAACATTAGTCGTAGTTTCACTATTGGATTTCCTCTAATTCTATCAATACATCACAATGATAATTGTCAAATTGAATTTGACAATAAAGAAAGTGAATTATCAAAATTTTTAACTTTTGTAAAATTAAATGCACTATAAAGGATTTGTAATTGAAGGAAAATTAGCCTCATCTTTAAATTTCAATAACTACATATAAACATTTCTGTTAAAATTTTACAATAAAGAAAGGTTGATGATAGCAAAATCTATTTGTATTATGAAGCATCAATTGTGACTCGTTTAAAATTTTTGCACAATCATTCGTTACCTCTTTTTTTTCTAACATTATTCATTGTTTCACTATTGGATTTCCTCTAATTCTATTGTTACATCACACGGATAATTGTCAAATTGAATTTCACAATAAAGAAATTGAATTATCAAAATTTATAACATTTGTAAAATTAAATGAACTATAAAGGATTTGAAATTGAATGAAAATTATCCTCTTCTTTAAATTTCAATAACTACATAAAAACAACTCTGTTAAAATTTTACAATAATGAAAGGTTAATGATAGCAAAATCTTTTTGTATTATCTTGCAACATTTGTTACCCGTTTAAAATTTTTGGACATTCATTCGTTACCTCTTTTTTTCTAACATTATTCATAGTTTCACTATTGGATTTCCTCTAATTCTATATTACATCACACGATAATTGTCAAATTGAATTTCACAATAAAGAAATTGAATTATCAAAATTTATAACATTTGTAAAATTAAATGAACTATAAAGGATTTGTAATTGAAAAATAATTAGCCTCTTCTTTAAATTTCAATAACTACATAAAAACAACTCTGTTAAAATTTTACAATAATGAAAGGTTAATGATAACAAAATCTTTTTGTATTATCTTGCAACATTCGTTACCCGTTTAAAATTTTTGCACATTCATCCGTTACCTCATTTTTTCTAACATTATTATAGTTTCACTTTGGATTTCTCTAATTCTATTATTACATCACACTGATAATTGTCAAATTGAATTTACAATAAAGAAATTGAATTATCAAAATTTTTAACTTTGTAAAATTAAATGAACTATAAAGGATTTGTAATTGAAGAAAATTTAGCCTCTTCTTTAAATTTCAATAACTACATAAAAACATTTCTGTTAAAATTTTACAATAAAGAAAGGTTAATGATAACAAAATCTTTTGTTTATTTGCAACATTCGTTACCGTTTAAAATTTTTGCACATTCATTCGTTACCTCTTTTTTTCTAACATTATCGTAGTTTCACTTTGATTTCCTCTAATTCTATCATTACATCACACTGATAATTGTCAAATTGAATTTACAATAAAGAAATTGAATTATCAAAATTTTTAACTTTTGTAAAATTAAATGAACTATAAAGGATTTGTAATTGAAGGAAAATTAGCCTCTCTTTAAATTTCAATAACTACATAAAAACATTCTTTAAAATTTTACATAATGAAAGGTTAATGATAACAAAATCTTTTTGTATTATCAAGCAACATTTGTACCGTTTAAAATTTTTGCACAATCATTCGTTACCTCTTTTTTTCTAACATTATTGATAGTTTAACTGTTGGATTTCCGCTAATTCTATCATTACATCACACTGATAATTTCAATTGAATTTCACAATAAAGAATTGAATTATCAAAATTTTATACTTTGTAAAATTAAATGAACTATAAAGGATTTGAAATTGAATGAAAATTAGCCTCTTCTTTAAATTTCAATAACTACATAAAAACAACTCTGTTAAAATTTTACAATAATGAAAGGTTAATGATAACAAAATCTTTTTGTATTATCTTGCAACATTTGTTACCCATTTAAAATTTTTGGACATTCATTCGTTACCTCTTTTTTTCTAACATTATTCATAGTTTCACTATTGGATTTCCTCTAATTCTATATTACATCACACGGATAATTGTCAAATTGAATTTCACAATAAAGAAATTGAATTATCAAAATTTATAACATTTGTAAAATTAAATGAACTATAAAGGATTTGTAATTGAAAAATAATTAGCCTCTTCTTTAAATTTCAATAACAACATAAAAACCTTTCTACTAAAATTTTACAATAAAGAAAGGTTAATGATAACAAAATCTTTTGTATTATCTTGCAACATTCGTTACCCGTTTAAAATTTTTGCACATTCATCGTTACCTCATTTTTTCTAACATTAGTCATAGTTTCACTGTTGGATTTCCTCTAATTCTATCATTACATCACACTGATAATTGTCAAATTGAATTTGACAATAAAGAAATTGAATTATCAAAATTTTTAACTTTTGTAAAATTAAATGAACTATAAAGGATTTGTAATTGAAGGAAAATTAGCCTCATCTTTAAATTTCAATAACTACATAAAAACATTTCTGTTAAAATTTTACAATAATGAAAGGTTAATGATAACAAATCTTTTTGTATTATCAAGCATCAATTGTGACTCGTTTAAAATTTTTGCACAATCATTCGTTACCTCTTTTTTTCTAACATTATTCATTGTTTCACTATTGGATTTCCTCTAATTCTATTGTTACATCACACGGATAATTGTCAAATTGAATTTCACAATAAAGAAATTGAATTATCAAAATTTATAACATTTGTAAAATTAAATGAACTATAAAGGATTTGAAATTGAATGAAAATTATCCTCTTCTTTAAATTTCAATAACTACATAAAAACAACTCTGTTGAAACTTTACAATAACGAAAGGTTAATGACAACAAAATCTTTTTCTATTATCTTGCAACAACTGTTACCCGTTTAAAGTTTTTGCACATTCATTCGTTACCACTTTTTTTCTAACATTATTCACAGTTTCACTATTGGATTTCCTCTAATTCTATTATACATCACACGGATAATTGTCAAATTGAATTTCACAATATGAATTGAATTACCAAATTTATAACGTTTGTAAAATTAAATGAACTATAAAGGATTTGTATGAAAATAATTTGCCTCTTCTTTAAATTTCAATAACTCAAAAATACAACTCTGTTAAAATTTTACAATAATGAAAGGTTAATGATAGCAAAATCTTTTTGTATTATCTTGCAACATTTGTTACCCATTTAAAATTTTTGGACATTCATTCGTTACCGCTTTTTTTCTAGCATTATTTATAGTTTCACTATTGGATTTCCTCTAATTCTATTATTACATCACACGGATAATTGTCAAATTGAATTTCACAAAAAGAAATTGAATTATCAAAATTTATAACATTAGTAAAATTAAATGAACCATAAAGGATTTGTAATTGAAAAATAATTAGCCTCTTCTTTAAATTTCAATAACAACATAAAAACCTTTCTACTAAAATTAAACAATAAAGAAAGGGTAATGATAACAAAATCTTTTTGTATTATCTTGCAACATTCGTTACCCATTTAAAATTTTTGCACATTCATCCGTTACCTCATTTTTTCTAACATTAGTCGTAGTTTCACGGTTGGATTTCCTCTAAATCGATCATTACATCACACTGATAATTGTCAAATTGAATTTGACAATAAAGAATGTGAATTATCAAAATTTTTAACTTTTGCAAAATTAAATGAACTATAAAGGATTTGTAATTGAAGGAAAATTAGCCTCATCTTTAAATTTCAATAACTACATAAAAACATTTCTTTTAAAATTTTACGATAATGAAAGGTTAATGATAACAAAATCTTTTTGTATTATCAAGCATCAATTGTGACTCGTTTAAAATTTTTGCACAATCATTCGTTACCTCTTTTTTTCTAACATTATTGATAGTTTAACTGTTGGATTTCCGCTAATTCTATCATTACATCACACTGATAATTTTCCAATTGAATTTGGCAGTAAAGAAATTGAATTATCAAAATTTATAACTTTTGTAAAATTATATGAACTATAAAGGATTTGTAATTGAAGGAAAATTAACCCCTTCTTCAAATTTCAATAACTACATAAAAACATTTCTGTTAAAATTTTACAATAACGAAAGGTTAATGACAACAAAATCTTTTTGTATTATCTAGCAACATTTGTTACCCGTTTAAAATTTTTGGACATTCATTCGTTACCTTCTTTTTTCTAAAATTATTCATAGTTTCACTATTGGATTTCCTCTAATTCTATTATTACATCACACGGATAATTGTCAAATTGAATTTCACAATAAAGAAATTGAATTATCAAATTTTAATATTTGTAAAATTAAATGAACTATGAAGGATTTGTAATTCAAAAATAATTAGCCTCTTCTTTAAATTTCAATAACAACATAAAAACCTTTCCACTAAAATTTTACAATAAAGAAATGTTAATGATAACCAAAATCTTTTTGTATTATCTTGCAACATTCGTTACCCGTTTAAAATTTTTGCACTTTCATCCGTTACCTCATTTTTTCTAACATTAGTCGTAGTTTCACTGTTGGATTTCCGCTAATTCTATCATTACATCACACTGATAATTGTCAAATTGAATTTGACAATAAAGAAAGTGAATTATCAAAATTTTTAACTTTTGTAAAATTAAATGAACTATAAAGGATTTGTAATTGAAGGAAAATTAGCCTCATCTTTAAATTTCAATAACTACATAAATACATTTCTGTTAAAATTTTACAATAATGAAAGGTTAATGATAACAAAATCTATTTGTATTATGAAGCATCAATTGTGACTCGTTTAAAATTTTTGCACAATCATTCGTTACCTCTTTTTTTCTAACATTATTGATAGTTTAACTGTTGGATTTCCGCTAATTTTATCATTACATCACACTGATAATTTTCAAATTGAATTTGGCAATAAAGAAATTGAATTATCAAAATTTTTAACTTTTGTAAAATTAAATGAACTATAAAGGATTTGAAATTGAATGAAAAGTAGCCTCTTCTTTAAATTTCAATAACTACATAAAAACAACTCTGTTAAAATTTTACAATAATGAAAGGTTAATGATAGCAAAATCTTTTTGTATTATCTTGCAACATTTGTTACCCGTTTAAAATTTTTGGACATTCATTCGTTACCGCTTTTTTTTCTAACATTATTTATAGTTTCACTATTGGATTTCCTCTAATTCTATTATTACATCACACGGATAATTGTCAAATTGAATTTCACAAAAAAGAAATTGAATTGTCAAAATTTTTAACTTTTGTAAAATTAAATGAACTATAAAGGATTTGAAATAGAATGAAAAATAGCCTCTTCTTTAAATTTCAATAACTACATAAAAACAACTCTGTTAAAATTTTACAATAATGAAAGGTTAATGATAACAAAATCTTTTTGTATTATCTTGCAACATTCGTTACCCGTTTAAAATTTTTGCACATTCATCCGTTACCTCATTTTTTCTAACATTAGTCGTAGTTTCACTGTTGGATTTCCTCTAATTCTATCAATACATCACAATGATAATTGTCAAAAATGAATTTGACAATAAAGAAAGCGAATTATCAAAATTTTTAACTTTTGTAAAATTAAATGAACTATAAAGGATTTGTGATTGAAGGAAAATTAGCCTCATCTTTAAATTTCAATAACTACATAAAAACATTTCTGTTAAAATTTTACAATAATGAAAGGTTAATGACAACAAAATCTTTTTGTATTATCAAGCATCAATTGTGACTCGTTTAAAATTTTTGCACAATCATTCGTTACCTCTTTTTTTCTAACATTATTGATAGTTTAACTGTTGGATTTCCGCTAATTCTATCATTACATTACACTGATAATTTTCAAATTGAATTTAGAAATAAAAAAATTGAATTATCAAAATTTTTAAAACTTTGTAAAATTAAATGAACTACAAAGGATTTGAATTGAATGAAAATTAGTCTCTTCTTTAAATTTAAATAACTACATAAAAACAACTATTAAAATTTTACAAAAAATGAAAGGTTAATGATAACAAAATCTTTTTGTATTATCTTGCAACATTTGTTACCCGTTTAAAATTTTTGGACATTCATTCGTTGCCTCTTTTTTTCTAACATTATTCATAGTTTCACTATTAGATTTCCTCTAATTATATTATTACATCACACGGATAATTGTCAAATTGAATTTCACAAAAAAGAAATTGAATTATCAAAATTTATAACATTTGTAAAATTAAATGAACTATAAAGGATTTGTAATTGAAAAATTATTAGCCTCTTCTTTAAATTTCAATAACAACATAAAAACCATTCTACAAAAATTTTACAATAACGAAAGGTTAACGATAATAAAATCTTTTTGTATTATCTTGCAACTTTCGTTACCCATTTAAAATTTTTGCACATTCATCCGTTACCTCATTTTTTCTAACATTAGTCGTAGTTTCACTATTGGATTTCCTCTAATTCTATCATTACATCAGACTGATAATTGTCAAATTGAATTTGACAAAAAAGAAAGTGAATTATCAAAATTTTTAACTTTTGCAAAATTAAATGAACTATAAAGGATTTGTAATTGAAGGAAAATTAGCCTCATCTTTAAATTTCAATAACTACATAAAAACATTTCTGTTAAAATTTTACAATAATGAAAGGTTAATGATAACAAAATCTTTTTGTATTATCAAGCATCAATTGTGACTCGTTTAAAATTTTTGCACAATCATTCGTTACCTCTTTTTTTCTAACATTATTGATAGTTTAACTGTTGGATTTCCGCTAATTCTATCATTACATCACACTGATAATTTTCAAATTGAATTTGGCAATAAAGAAATTGAATTATCAAAATTTTTATCTTTTGTAAAATTCAATGAACTATAAAGGATTTGAAATTGAATGAAAAATAGCCTCTTCTTTAAATTTCAATAACTACATAAAAACAACTCTGTTAAAATTTTACAATAATGAAAGGTTAATGATAGCAAAATCTTTTTGTATTATCTTGCAACATTTGTTACCCGTTTAAAATTTTTGGACATTCATTCGTTACCGCTTTTTTTCTAACATTATTCATAGTTTCACTATTGGATTTCCTCTAATTCTATTGTTACATCACACGGATAATTGTCAAATTGAATTTCACAATAAAGAAATTGAATTATCAAAATTTATAACATTTGTAAAATTAAATGAACTATGAAGGATTTGTAATTCAAAAATAATTAGCCTCTTCTTTAAATTTCAATAACAACATAAAAACCTTTCCACTAAAATTTTACAATAAAGAAATGTTAATGATAACCAAAATCATTTTGTATTATCTTGCAACTTTCGTTACCCGTTTAAAATTTTTGCAATTCAAATGTTACCACCTCATTTTTTCTAACATTAGTCGTAGTTTCACTTGTTGATTTCCGCTAATTCTATCAATACTCACAATGATAATTGTCAAAAATAATTGACAATAAGAAAGTGAATTATCAAAATTTTTAACTTTTGTAAAATTAAATGAACTATATAGGATTTGTGATTGAAGGAAAATTAGCCTCATCTTTAAATTTCAATAACTACATAAAAACATTTCTGTTAAAATATTACAATAATGAATGGTTATTGACAACAAAATCTTTTTGTATTATCAAGCATCAGTTGTGACTCGTTTAAAATTTTTGCACAATCATTCGTTACCTCTTTTTTTCTAACATTATTGATAGTTTAACTGTTGGATTTCCGCTAATTCTATCATTACATCACACTGATAATTTTCAAATTGAATTTAGCAATAAAGAAATTGAATTGTCAAAATTTTTAACTTTTGTAAAATTAACTGAACTTTAAAGGATTTGAAATAGAATGAAAAATAGCCTCTTCTTTAAATTTCAATAACTACATAAAAACAACTCTGTTAAAATTTTACAATAATGAAAGGTTAATGATAACAAAATCTTTTTGTATTATCTTGCAACATTCGTTACCTGTTTAAAATTTTTGCACATTCATCCGTTACCTCATTTTTTCTAACATTAGTCGTAGTTTCACTGTTGGATTTCCTCTAATTCTATCAATACATCACAAGATAATTGTCAAAAATGAATTTGACAATAAAGAAAGCGAATTATCAAAATTTTTAACTTTTGTAAAATTAAATGAACTATAAAGGATTTGTGATTGAAGGAAAATTAGCCTCATCTTTAAATTTCAATAACTACATAAAAACATTTCTGTTAAAATTTTACAATAATGAAAGGTTAATGACAACAAAATCTTTTTGTATTATCAAGCATCAATTGTGACTCGTTTAAAATTTTTGCACAATCATTCGTTACCTCTTTTTTTCTAACATTATTGATAGTTTAACTGTTGGATTTCCGCTAATTCTATCATTACATCACACTGATAATTTTCAAATTGAATTTAGCAATAAAGAAATTGAATTATCAAAACTTTTAACTTTTGTAAAATTAAATGAACTACAAAGGATTTGAAATTGAATGAAAATTAGCCTCTTCTTTAAATTTCAATAACTACATAAAAACAACTCTGTTAAAATTTTACAATAATGAAAGGTTAATGATAACAAAATTTTTTTGTATTATCTTGCAACACTTGTTACCCATTTAAAATTTTTGGACATTCATTCGTTACCTCTTTTTTTCTAACATTATTCATAGTTTCACTATTGGATTTCCTCTAATTCTATTATTACATCACACGGATAATTGTCAAATTGAATTTCACAA